>CM023452.1:119052286-119171904 GCA_013339765.2 Haemaphysalis longicornis | reverse complement strand
GTTTCAATTAGGCTTGATCGTTCCTTGCATTGGCATTGATAATGAGTACTAAAATCTGAAGTGAGGAGCTCACTGAATGGTGCATCCGTCGAAGTCGATATAGTTAGTCTCCGTTTGTGAAGCAGTCCATGTTTACAAATGATGATAAGTTCAAGTTTTTGTGGTGAGCAATGAAGCCCGACTGATGAAACATATCTGTTAAAGTCACAGGGTAGACGAAAAGAATGACATCTTTTTCTTTGTACCTATCGGAGTTCATTTCTTTATGCCCATTTTCAATTACCACACTTTTCTTATAAAGTCGTCCTTCCAGCTCAAAAACAGTTTTGCCTTAAGCATGTAGTAAGTGATGACGATCCCTTTTTAAATGTGCTCCCTGTTTATTGTCATTTTTTCCTTTGATAAACTTCCAGCTCCAGTCAAAACGCTTTTCTTGAACCAGCTGTATAGAAAATTGCTTGACAACTGTTGCATACCTGTTTTTTTTCAGTCAAAGCAATCCAAAGAATCTGTGCACGCTTTTTTCGCATTTGTCCTTCGGAGCCGCGCAACAAAAGCGTCGTTTTTGAATTCAAATTGTCGAGATTGCAAAAGGGAGGCTCCTCGTTCATGCAACGATAATAGACACACACGAGTCAGAATGTTGAGATTATTAGGACCTAAAACTGGGCGCAACACCTCCATCAAGCCGCTAGAAAAGCTTTGCCAGCAGCGGAGATTTTTTGTGAACCGAGCTGTACGACAGTTCATTAAATAGAAAAGGCAGGATGGACGACCGTCTGAAAAGCAAAAAAAAAATGACTTCGACAGTTATTAGGAAGCTGGTGATTACAAATTAAATGACTCAAGGTTTGTTAGGGGAAAAAAAGTGCAAATATTACCGTTTTATATTTTATACTCACTTATCTGAAATGGTTTTAGTACATCGGTACGTTTATTTCCCATATCTTCCAGGATAACCACGTGATTTTTTCACTCGCTAATACATACCTTGTGGCATCTACTGTGCCAGAATTGAAAATATGCACCGTTTGGTTTTTTTGTTACACAAATTTTTAATATGCAAATAGAGCCAAACTTAAGTTACTGCAAGAAATGCAATTCTTGAAAAAATGAGTCTTATTCTTATTTTAAAATACCTCGTACAGTTAAAAGAGCCTAAAAGTTAGAATAAAAGAATGCCTGCATGATGTAGATAATTTAAGTAAATGCCACAAAATAGGTACTTCAAAATATCCAAAAATGCATGGGAAATATGGGGCTTACCTTGGACCCTCAAAGACATCGGTGGCCTGCTGAAGTGAGTCTTGGATCTTTCCCGTTGAGTTATAGTCCGTCCATCTCGAAAAACAAACGGGAACCTGATTCTGTCCTTGTGTTTGAGCGCACAGCGATCCTTGTCCGACATAAGAACCAGCAGACGCGAGAAATTGTAGGAGTCAGCCACATCATAAAAGCTGGTTCCGATTGCATCAGTCATCCCCCCTATCGCTCTGCTTAATCGAGAAGTCGAATATTTAGATGCAAATTGAGCGCTATTTTGGTGCTTCTTCTGGGCATGCGTGTTGGGTGTGTGAGGAGGGTTTAAATTTATGTATGATGCCGTTATCGTTGCTGATTTTTCGCCATTCGTGCGCCTCAAAGTTCGTTTTGTGGTTTTGTTGTTGTTAGGATTTTTTTTTTGTATTGTCGGCAGAATGCGCCGAGAACTCTGACGCATTGAGGGCGTGGCGATTGGGCGCTTGCGCTTTTAAAGCTTTGAATTGTGCAATAAAAAACTGTTTGCGAGTTGCACTTTTGCGCTTTTTGCCGTCTTCATGTGTTCTTGTCCCCGTTAATTTGCGCGCAGTTTGTTTTTCAAGATGCATCATCACCAACTGGCCCAACTCTCAACCCTCTTGCAGTCCGTCCATATTGTGATGCCATCGGCTTAAAGTGCGTGGTGAACGTGCTAGATGGTGTCGAGGTGATTGGGTAAGTCCAAATGTACAACATTTAAAAGTAGTTGAGATAAGACGGAAGCTTGACGAGTTCCCCGATCACCCAGTGCAGTAGGTCCGGATTGAACGTCTGCTAGACGGATAATAGCGTGGCGTTAATGTACGAAGTCAGCAATATATGAGCACGTGCAATTCGCCTCAGACTGTTTCATTTGGACGGGATAGTATGGATGAATGCGAGACATGGTCCTTGCAAATTCCGCTTGCAAATCTAAGGTAAGAACGGCTCGACGGGAGTGACAGGTTTCTGGAGCTAGGACCTGTTCTTTAATTCGAAGTAGAATATCCTGGGAACTCAGATGCTTCCTGAATCCATACATGGCTTCGGAAATTAAGCCCTTGTTTTTATAGAAGGTTAGAAGGCTCACTAGTAATATTCGTTGAAGCAATTTACCCACACAGGAGGTTGTTGTATTCGAAAATTCGTCCAACTGCCGAGCCAATGCAAATGAAATTACAATTCGCAACTACACGTTCTGCGACACACCATGGCCTCACTTGTCAAAACATCCAAATTGCGTTCGTGCTGTACCTTTTTTCACTGTCCCGCCCGTATGAGCAGTTTACGTCTATGTAAGGAGAACCAACTAGCCCAACAACACGGTTTACTGGACGAAAATGGCGCCACAAACCAGACCTCCCGTGGCCGTTTTGGTTTCAGCCGTACCTTTTTAGACGGCAGTGGTGATTTCAGCCTGATTTCAGCCGACGACCTAACTTTGATCGGGGTCTAACATTGGAGTGATATAAACGTCAAGATGGCCGCTATGTGCGCGCAAACGGCGGGGGTGACCAAGCAACCGCGTCTCATTTCACCAGGATCACCTGTCTCTACAGCGAGTCAAAAATCGTGGAAGGGCAGTGCTCATGCGGACAAGGGCTGTCACAGAAGTGCAAGCACCTTGCTGCTGCTCTCATTCACTGGTACAGGTAAGTTGTACGGTTGTAATTACTGCTTTTCGGCCTGTGATATACCTTCGGCGTAGCACGATGAATAATCATCTGGGGAGACCGCAAACAGGAACAACATCTAAATCGGAAGGAACAGGGCAATATGAACACTTTCGGTTGTTTGTTTCCATCACGCTCGTATTCATGGCGCAAGGTGCGCTTATTAGCTGAGCACTTGCGGCTCGATGGAGTCTAGACAAACGCTCGTCAGTGAAAAAATGCGTCAGGCACGTCTTCGATCTTGGGAGATTTTTATTATGTCCAGTATTGTGTGCTGTCGAACTGCATCACCTATGTACTGCCATTTGTTGTCCTCGCAGAGACTACGTTTCGGCTGGTGGCGAAAAACGATGACGCTGTATACTCGCGGTGTGGGGGTTCATCACGCCGATTTGCGCAGCATCGACAGGAAAGTGTGTCGGTGCTTCATCAGCAGCGCGAAAAGGACGACAATTAATGGAGAATTTGAACGGCCTTCGATGTGAATTAGCATTAGTGATTACTTAAGGAAGTTTCATACAAGGTGTGTACTGTGTGTATTTCCACAATGCTGCAGCCGTTTTTTTACTGTTATCATGACTGCTTCAGGTGTGTTCAACATCGCCATTGTAATATAGGTTTAATTCTTGTTACGTTGCCTGATTTAAATTGAACGTATTGCCTGTTTATAACTATGTTGCACAAATATGTAAAATATGATTAGGTTTCTTTATCATGTTTTAGCTCATTACAACTTACTTTAAATACCTAAACGTGTTCCATAATTGAACCACATTGAAGGTTCGCAAGCGCATTTACACATTCCTATATAAATACAGTGTGTACTTAACCTCAGCTTACAGGACAATCTTACACCTACATGGTAGGTAAGCCATGTTATGACCTCTTCATGCTACACAGCAGTGCTACCTGTAACTACTATGTGAGAGTTCAAGACTGAGCAAGTTAAGCAACCGCGTTAATTTGGGCATTAGGCAGTAACCTTCTAACCTGACTCGTTCCTGGTGTTTGGTTGTAATGTGATGCCATAGCAGTATTTAAATGTTGACGTCTTGGTTTAAGAAGCTGCAGTGCACCTATGCCAAAAAGCAGAGAAATGGCCTATATCAAGCAACAACTTGAAAATTGAATTAACCTTGCTTATTCTACCAGAGATTGAAGTAGTCCTGCAAGGGCGCAAGGGTTAAGGTAACAGGAGTCGAGTGGAGCTGTTCCTGAATATCTATTTTTTTTTAGAAGTAACGCCCCGGCAAATGTAATGTGATATATCATAATTTGTGTTTCTGCTGGGTTTTTTTCAGGTATGGCCTCCAGCAACATGGACTGTCGATGGTCAACTGGCTGTATTTTCTCGTAGCCTGTAACCAGACGCTGTCGAAACTCCAGTGAGGGTACTCGTTGAATGAATGAACATTCGAACTATCTAGCCTGTACACAATTTTTTTAGAAGTGCTCCTGATTTAACTTGAGCAGCCTTCTCAATTTTCACACGAGCATGAGACGCCAGCTCTGCAACAGCAGAAGCAGCGCCTTCCTGATCAGTAATACACGTGCGCCCCCATGCACATCTGGCGAAACAAGAAAGGAAATGAGAAAAAAAGGGAAAAGGTAGTTGTTGTTGCACCCTAGCAATAATATGTTATCTTCAAGTAAATATTACGTAGAAGCTTTACCCTCTACAACCACCTAGAAGATGACATACACCTTTATTCATTCGAAATCTTCACGAAGCTACACCTAGCCGCCTATTTAACTGATCGTAACACTGCGGCCATCAGGAAACAGTGATTTCGTCACATAGTGGGTTTCGCACAAATCAGTGAAATGCACCATATTATGATGCGAAATGGGCTATGCGACATGTTTGAGGCATCAACTAAATCTCAGGGTTAAGCCAAGTGACTCGAGATGCAGTAATCAGAAAACTAAGCGAGCCTTCTAGTTCACATGAGCTGTTACCTCCGTATTGCCTGGCAAATATATTTTTAAACAGCTGAGTACGGAAATCGTTCCGGTAATTCCTACTTTACTGGATGCTTTCAGTCGATTACGCTTGCGTTTCAAAATGGTCTCGCGTATTTGGCTGCTTATATTTTTTTCTTTATTTCTTGCTTCCTTCCTTTCTTTCTTTTTTTCTTTGATTCTGGTTTTCTCTGTTTCCTTCTTTCGTTCTTCAATTTTTTCTTTCCAGCTTTTTCTTCCTTTCTTTCTTTTTTATTCCTTCATTCCTTTCTTTATTTACGTATTTATTAAACTTCCTACTCTTTCCGTCTTCCCGTGTATTTACTTCACGCTCTCCTTCTTTCTTTCCTTCTTCCTTTCTCTCTTTCGTTCTCTCCGTGTTTGAGTGTTTGTTCTTTCTTTCTGTCTTTCTTTCTGCAAATCGTCCTTCCTTTTTCAGTGGCGGTCATGGATTCTATTTTTACGTTCATGTGTAGGCAGTGTTTAATAAAGTCACAACGCTTCTGAAATTTACTTTCGCCCTTCGTAGTATGTGCCGTCTCAAATTAAGGCTCCTAATAATCCTACGTTCTGCGAAGCAGTTCCACTACGCGTTTTTGTGTTTTGACCAGCTCTGGTGCCCCTGTAAGTTCCGACCAGACGCTGTGGTGATTAGCGGCTAAGGCGTCCTGCTGCTGAGTTTGGTACCGGGCGTGATGTTGCTTATTTTCATCCAGGCAAAAAGCGAAAACACCCGAGCGTCGAGAGGTAGACACACGGTAAAGACCATAGGTGGTAAAAAGTATTCCTGAGTCTTCCACTACAGCACGCCTGATTGGCCAGGACTAGCTTCGACGGGTTAAAACCCGAAGATTTGAAATTTTTATTAGTCAGGGGGCAGGATTGTTCTAAACTCTCCCGTCACTCTGTTTAGTGTTTTAACATGTCATGCAAATATATTTCACTTTCAGAAACATTGACGCAGAAATATTTTATGTGGCAGCGGGTCTTTTTTCTGCAATGTATGCACGTCTGGATTGTTGTTCGCGAATGGCTTCTTTATTGCTATCAATTTGAGTAAAGTTGTAGGAAAGCACGTTAGCTTTCACAAGGAAGCTGCGCTGCCGATTTAAGCTTTTTTCCCTTCTTTTGAGTCTACCAGTTGCTTTAGATTATTGTCATAAATTTCTTCACTTTGGAATATATTTCCGACAATTAATTTTCGGAAACTTTAGAGCTCACACGACACCAACGGGCAGCCATTTTGTAAGGAGGCGTTGAGGAGGAAGGGGTGAAGGATGAGGAAACGAGCAGGCGTGGGCGTTTTAATACTCCAAAGGAAAAACGTAGCATGCACAGCTAGATAATGCGTTTTGTCTGGAGGTACAATTGTGGTAAATGCGCCAATTTACGATGGCTTCTGGCCCCTGGTGTAAATTGCCAGTTTTTCCACTAATATACTACCGCACGTGAGAGCAGGACGCCTCCCGGGATGAGTCTGAAAGACTTGTTTCAGCCAAAAACTCCCATTCAGGCTAATTCCGAATTTCTGCGTGGCGCTTTTTTTAGCCCGTTGGTGCCTCCACATGAAAGGATGACAGCGCCGGCTCTATCTGTGAAATAAACCCGCGGCTACAGGTTTCATTCTGTTGGCAAAATGAGCGATGCGGTGATGCTGATATAAAGGCAGAATGCAACGATATGAGGCCTACGCTGGGCAAAGTTGTCGTTGATGCTCTTATTCACATTTGAAGAATCGTTCTGCGGGCGTTCTCTCCCTACCCCACCCTCCTTCTTTTTGCTTGCTGTAAATATTATCGATGTTTGTTCCATGTGGACCTAAAATTTGTGATCTTGAATAACAAAAAAATGAGCGCCTCGTACGCATTCCTCAACACATCTCACTCCTCCTTTCTGGTTACCCTTCATACAGTCGTTTTTCTGTTATCTTCCTTTGCAGTTTCCCACACTCCTCTCCTCATTTACATATCTCGTTTCTTTGCTTACCTCGCACGCCAGCAGAAACGAAGCACATGGAATATTTAAAAAGCATTAACAAAGTGAAAATGTAAATACATAGCGAGGAGCAAGGCTGCATGTGCTGCCGAGAAAAGGCAAAGAATCGGCAGTCTTTCCAAGCTGTGACGGGCTGTTCCTCATTTTTTCCTTTACCATTTCTTTTCAGTTCTTTCAGTTCAGTTCTTTTTAAGTTCGATTGCAACGGCATATGCGAGTCGTTGTCCCAGTTCGTCATTTAACTCCGTCCTTAGCGTGGACACTGCATAATCCACGCTTATGTTTTTTTTTTATTTATTACTTTTAATATTGAATGTGTATTACGGGAGATGTTTCACTTCACCCGCGTCGCTTAGAATCGAGAGGGGGAGCTTGGGCATCCGGGGAAATCCAGTAGGAGGGTAATGGTAGCAAAGAATCCGTCAAGGAACTGTTCTCCTTGAGGCGGGCGCGTGCGTCTGATGTCTGAGAAATGTGACTTTGAGGGGACGTGAAGGTTCTCCTTCAGACGGCCTTTGAAGTCTCCGGTGAATCTCAAAAACTCCTCCCGTTGTTTTCGTTTCTTAGGTCCAGTGCAGTTCTAAGGCGCTATTCCAGAAGGCCCGAAATAGTGCGCTCCCCAGCTTCCGGCTGCTCGAGTTAGCAAAGTAGTGATAGTACAGCATCCGATAAACCTAAAGCTACACCGGCGCAATGGCGCGGAGCACGCTCGGCGTTATCAGCGCGCCCAGATGAGGCCATTCGGGCAAAGAAAGCACGGCTTGTGCGAACATGCGCATGTAGCGCGATATGAGATTGCGTTGCAATGTGCACTCCGTTTGGGAAAAGTTGGTAACCCAGCTGTTCCTTTTAAAACTCCCGCCTGGCGCCAGCCATCTTTTAAAGCTCCGCCCTATAAAAGGAGCACCGGGGGGCTCCAATTTTCTCGGTATTGCGCTCTTCCAATTAAATGTTCTTGCTACGGCGTTTGAGGGAGGCTCCAGTCTGCTATAATACATAATGGGTATAGCTTTTAGGACAGTATTTGAAGGACTAAACATTTTTGTGATAATATTGAACCATGTAACACCGTGCATTTCCACAAAAATTCACTTTTGGAGGTAGTAACACCTTTAATAGGTTTAGTAGCGTAACAAAAGAAAATTGGTCGGACGCAATATTGAAAAACCTGAAAATAACAATAAATGAAATAAATAGTGATAATGGCGAACCATGCAACGTTCTGCATTACCACAAAAAAAAGATTTGGAGAAAGTAGCTGTTTATCATCATAATAGTCTAAATGGAGATAGTTTGTCGTACAGCATTTTTTTTAAACTCCGAAATAAGAAAAATAAGAAAAAAGTCGGAAATGGGAAACCATCTAACGCCCTGTATTTCAACAAAAATGCTAATTTTGCGGAAATAACACATTTAGTTGTTATACCACGGTAATTGTTGCGCAAACCTGTTACGCAAGCAAGGAGCGCCCGCCGCTACAAATAAACCTTCAATACGCCGTTTCTCGTTCGCAGGCACACATCGGAGTTTTGCACTCAGGCAAACTATTGTGGAAGACCAACTTCTAGTAACATTGTGCGAAAAATATATCCTCAGATTTTAGTGTGCGGTAAACAGTGGAGACGAATATTTTAAAGCACATTTTATTGCACAGGCACATGCATACCAAAACTAAAAAGGATTGACTTCCTATGGCGACAGAAGCGTGTAGAACGCGTCGAACAAAGTAGAAACCACACTATAACTTTTAAAATCTCAATATAATTTATAATTAGTACGGCATAGTAGGTGCTTTCTGATTGTCAGCGAAAGAATACCAGACAGCGGATGATCCCACAATAAATGAAAGGGGGGTTATCTATTCCCGAATCTAAATTCAGCGTTCTAAATTGGTACCCTTCATAGCAAAGGGCACAGTAAAACTGCCAATACCCGCCCCAAGCGCCCGCGTTGCCGCAAAACGCACCGATAAGTCACACAAACACGTATTCGCCCTTACTTGGCAATAAGAATGATTATTTGGTAGCGTGTTTTCAGTCGGTGGTTGGCAAAAAAATGGCGTGTTATGTAAGTGGCAAAACTTCAAACACAGTGCTAAATGCGGCAGTTTGGTCGTTTTGAATGCTCTGCTCTGGTTCAACAAGGAGACCACTAATAAAATTAACAAACTGGCAATGGGTGCTCGCGCTGCTGTAACGAGCGACACTACTAATCTTGTCCTATACCATAAAATTTCAAATTCTAATCCATTCCGAAAGCGGCAATTATTGAATATTTTCCATGAACAAAGCTGTGGCCAGCCCAATTGAAAAATTTCTGAAAAGGAACCAACGCGAGATCGAACGGACAAAAGCCTGCAACTTTCTGTTTCTTTGGAAACGGGATAACAACCGTAACGCAGCAGCTCACAGTGACACACGTAGCACCGACACGCATCACGTTTTGCAGATCAAACGAACAAGCATATTTCACTCACTCATTCACTTACCAACTTTATGGCTCACTCACTCACTCACTCACTCACTCACTCACTCAGTCAGTCAGTCAGTCAGTCAGTCAGTCAGTCAGTCAGTCACTCACTCACTCACTCACTCAGTCACTCACTCACTCGCTCGCTCGCTCACTCACTCACTCACTCACTCACTCACTCACTCACTCACTCACTCACTCACTCACTCACTCACTCACTCACTCACTCACTCACTCACTCACTCACTCACTCACTCTCTCGCTCACTCACTCGTCCACTCACTCACTCACTGAGTCTCTCGCTTATTCAGTACTCACTCGCTCACTCACCCGCTCACAAATTGCTCTTTCCCTCTATCGGATTGCAGCGTAAGCAAACATGTGGCCGCACAACACGGTTTGGGGACGCGATAGGTTATTCAATATCCAGGAACTTTTCGACGCAAAGACATATAACAGCAGCGGCCAATTCATCTCCGATGGTCAGTACGCCATCGGCACTCGCCCTACTATTTACATGTGTTGTGCAATGTGTGAGGAACTCTTAGGTGGGCAGCCTTTTTCAGAAGGCTCGGCTGGAAAGCTGTTCGGGGCAGTGTTCGGTTGATTTGATTATTTGGCTGTAGGTATAACGCACCGACGCAACGCAGGCGATGAGGCGCGCCGTACTTGAGGGCTGCGGATAAATATTGACCACCTGGAGATTTTTAACGTGCGCCAAAATCTACTGCACACGGGCGTTTTTGCTTTACGTGAACCGGAGAATATGAGCGAAGCAATTTACAGTGAGAATGGACACTCAGAACTTGTGATTTATAACTGCCTCCCTTTGACAGCTGCGGCAAGCGAGCCAACTATGTAAACTAGGAACTACGACACCATACACCACTGTTTCCTGCTGCTTCCATCGAGGCGCGGAGTGGTAGTAAAGGGCATTCGCTTTGATGCCATGATGTTACCCACCGCAATTACAACACAAAGCACTACTTGCCTTTCGGTGTGAGTGTGCGCAGCAGTCCCTCCATGAGTTACGTCCCGTAGGTGTATCAATGAATTAGGGCATCAGACGTCCATGCAAAGTGTATTTGAAACCGAACACGCCAACGCAGAGATTTCAACGGTTCCCATAACAGGAGTGTAGTGACGACGTACTCCCCAAACTGTTAGCCGTAACGGCAAAAAATAAGACCACACTCTAGCGTTTACGCCTTGCTAAAAACATCTACTGCCGCAAAGAGTAAACTCACGAAGAGTAAGGTCGTGCAAAATGAAATGGCTAAACGTTGGAGCCTCCATGCGAGTGGGACGGACGGAACCACTAGCAACACCCTTTGTTCCCACAACATTTTTTTTGCTGCCCCTGGTGGCTGCGGTTAATGTTCGGCGGCCAGCGGGAATGAAAATGTAAATGGTGAGCTGCGGCGGCGGCGGGTTTTCTCTACCCGCCCTTCGTTTTTGTGAAGTTCCTAAGCTTTCATAACAAAACTTGTTGCTGAGCTAGTTGGTACATAGTTAAAACAAAGTTAAAAACGTGGCGCAAACTAGACGGGACAAGAGACGCCTGTATCTGTGTTTCTTGTCTCTCTTGTCCCGTCTAGTTTGCGCCACGTTTTTAACTTTGTTTGAACCTGAGCTTTCACCTAAGCACAACAGTGTCAGATTTTGTAAAAGCATCGCCAGTATATCCACTGTAAGTTACGGCTAGCGACGACCTAATTTTTTTGTGTCAAATAATATTTACTTTATTTTTACTTGGCCCTAAAAGGTAAAAGATAAGAAAAGATAATAAAACCCCCCAAAAATGGGTGGTCTGCCAGTCGGAAAGAAACCCAGTAGCTTGCACAGAAAGGTATAAAAAAACTAGGGCAGCTTCGGAATTTCAGGAGAACTTTGTCCCAGCTTTAGTTATAGGTAGGGAGGAAAAAAGGTGCAAAACGCACTGGGGTTTCGCGGGACTTAAGAGGAACGCTTAACTACCCTTGTCACCGAATGTGGATCAAAATCAAATAATTGCCCTTTCGTAATTACACACACGAGCTGTGTATTCACTATCTTTTGTATTTTGTTTCCAACTAACAGCTTATCACTCGGCGGAAAGATTTTTTTTAAGTTCAAGGTAGGCAGCACCTGAATAACAAACGGTGTCGTCAGTAGAATATTGTATGTGATAAGGCCGAATTATTTTAGTTCGTGCTACCTTCTGGAGACTTTATGCGTCATGTGGTTTTGTATCTAAGAAGAGTTTATTGGACAATCAGGTTCTCTCAACGAGCGTGTCAGAGCGCTGTTCACTGAGGCCATGTAGCAGACGACGAAAGTTCGCTGCCCGTCGCTCTAGGAGAAGCAGACCAAGCAAGAAATTCTTCGTCGTCTTGTAATCCCAGAGTGTACTTTTGCCTTATAAACCATACTTCGTTTTAATATGGTTGTGAAATATATGGCACAAGGGCTCACCTATATGAGGGAGCAATATACGAGAATGTGACATTGACAAGCGTAACTGGTGTGATGTCAGGTATTAGGCCTTCGGCAGATTTGGCGAGCGCACAAATACGATATACATCGCAGTGTATAGCCAGGCGATGGGCATCTGAAGAAACGCTGCTTCCTGGGACAAACCTACTCGTTTAAGGCTGTGGAATTACAATCATCTCTGTGGCGCATGTCGGCTTCGCGACGCAGGTCTAGGACACCCGCCTAGTGCCTATGCAAACCGGATGTAGCCCAATAAGGTAGCGTCAGAAACACTTACACTGTCGTAACTACCCCTCATTTGCTAACTGAGTAAGGGTTTCTCATAAATATGTATTTGCAAAGGATAAAAACTTTACATCTTTGCCACTAACGTGCCTCAGAACCACCGGCACAAGACGGGAGCTTCCTGAATCGACCCGCGGCTGCTTTGGAAAGGAGCCGCTGTTGCGCTCTCAGTTGCGCCCATACAGATTGCGCCCATGCCATAAACAGCACCCTCAGAGAGTCGTTTCACTCTTCCAATCCCCAGCAGTTTTCCCTGCGCTGGAGATGTCTGCAGCATGGTGTTTGTCTTCTCAACAGCATGTTTTTCGCTCTCTTCTAGCATGTTTAAACAAAGCAAAATAACCAACGTACCAGGATGAAGGGTTTAGAACATTTTAACGCTGCCGAGCAGCAACTATGCGAGCTACGCAGTGATATTGTGTGCAGCAATCACACAGCATATTTATTGATCATGCAAGAGGAGACTGTCGACATATTGGTACCACGGTTTAGTTTCTGGCTGCCTACCGTAATACCGGTTCTCGTAAACACAATAGCAATAGACGCAGGGTGCTTTATGGTGCTTCGTTTTGCACGTGTAGATAATCACGTTCCTGAGGTAATCAATCAACATAGCTAGCCATTCTATTGTAAGCACGTGCTTAGTGCGAGGGGGGGATAATCATTTGAGGTTGTGTTGCATCTCATGTTTTCGGCACAGTTGGTATAGATTATTTATAGGGTCGAATATTTTATTGCACGTATGTGTGTGCGTGTTAACATAACGGCTTGCTTTTGTAGTAAAAGTACAGTTGCAAGTAAGCGCTCATCCCGTGTACCCCAGCTTAAGTCTTTGTTTCTGTGGCGCTGTATTAAGATAAGTCACCAACTACCCCAAAACTACTCTGTATAGCCAATATTCTTGCTCAATTCTCTAATTTGACAAAACTCGTCTCTTAGTGTTGCGCAGTGTACATGGCGCTGTCGGCGTAAAATTATGCAACTGGCTCCTCTGTGCAGCAAGATTCCAGGATGTATAGCTCACTGCAATCAAATCTAAAATCGTGCGCGTGCTTACACGAATTGTGCGGGCAGTGCGGTGAACACTATCGCGGCCACACTTTATGTAGTGTTGCCAGCCGCAACGATTTCTTTTGCTCGCTTCACGATGAATCAAGGTCGGAAATTTTAAAAACCAGTGGCGCACAAAAAACAGTTCGTACACAGCGCATCGGCGAGAGATCCTACCCGGTCCCGGTGGCCACCGCGAACACCCATGGACGCACACAGAACTGTTCGCTTGCTGATTATCACTCCTTTGTTTTCGGTTAGCTCTCAAATGACGGTGCCAGTTTCTTTAAACACACTCACGCAAACAAAACACACCGACAGGCAAGCGGTCCCTAACGCAAACAACGGGGTATGCTTGCTGCCTTCATTTCGAGGCACTGTGGATCTCCAACAAACCGCCCTGCAAGTGTGCTTCCGTCGGCACAAACAAATGCTTCGTGGGTTTATACCTCTATTCAAACATTCACAAAATAGTAGCGATGTAATACTATGAGGCGCGACAGTTTTCCTCCGCGTCACTCGAGGAACGCTGCAATGTTGTTCAGGCTGAAGCTTTCTGATCGCACTGATTGGTCAATAGGTGGTCGGTACCAATTAATCAGGGCGTGGCATGAGGACTGGTGGAATGCGTCATTATGCCTGACAGGTAAAAAGTTGAAGTTGGCCAACTTCTTGAGGAAAGCAATTCTCTCCCGGAAGGGACAGCATTCCGGCTGGCGCAACGATTTTGTCCGCACCAAAACACCTTGCCGGAGGTACACTATGGCGGCTTTAACTTGTATGAGTCACGGCTTAGTGCGGCCCGAATGCTAAGCTTGTGGTCCAGCGATTGCTTTGGGTGTTTTAGACATGATTCCTTTGAAGCAGGAGGGAAATGGACAGCCTCATTTTTCCCTTGGTTTAAAAGTAGTCCCATGAAGTTTCATTCAGCGGGTGATATGGGAAATATGCTGAAACACAAATTACAAGCAAACGAGTATGATATAGGTTCGTTATAATGGAAGCCAGGCTTCTTATAAATTTCCACTTAAACGGATGGCCACTATTGCTGTGAAGACTAAAGTAAATGCTTTGCTACCTAAACCAGAAACGTTTAGTCTCTATGTCTGTCAATCTGTCTACGTATCGCTCAATTTAGCGCGCAGAAAATCAAGGTAAATCTTGAACGCAACCTTCATACTGGAGAAACATTTTCAAACTACTAAACATGGTAGCAAGGTTGATACTTGTCGATATAATTTAACATAGTAAAGATGGTAATTTTGTCGCGATTGGCGACATAGAAACACGTTTAAAAATAATTTAACACAAAATACAAATAGGCATCTGATGGGAGCCAGAACAATAACCAGCGCGAAATTCCAGTTCAGAAGTAGTAGTACCCAGGCGTCCTGGACGCATATCAGTTTCCGCGCGCGGAAAAATTCACCTGCGTCCATAGGTCTACAGGCTCCCTCATGAGTGCACTCACCCCCTCCCTCACCACTCACGAGTGAGCGGTGAGTGAGCCTCACCGTCGTTGTTGCAGGTGAGTGCAAGTGCGAGTGAGAGCGAGCGCCACTGACGGTGAGCCCCGTTCGCCATTCGCGAGTGCGAGTTCTGCTCGCGGCGAGCCACGCTAAGCACTAGCGTGTGCGAGTGGCAATCGCGGTGAAACCCACTCAACACTAGCGAGGGCGAGTTCCACTCGCGTTGAGCCCCGGTTTCACTCGCGAGAGCGAGTTCCACTCCCAGCGAGCTTCGTTACCCACTTATGAGTGGCGAGTGAACGCGCACTTGCCCGATGTGCGGTGCTTACCGCGGTGAGCATCACTCGCTTTTGGCATTCGTCGCAGGAGCGTCTTGATGTGGTAATTGGTACTGGCGATATCCACTCCTACGCACAGCCACGAGATAATAGAATGACTGCCTTTACCTTCGGAAATATGTGGGTACTCGCCTTTATAATTAGGCACTGTGGAATCAACTCCCCAGTAACCAGTTGATTTAGGAATACGATATGGATGGACGCCTGACGCCGTAATGCCCTGAAACTCTTAATTTCATGACTAATTGCGGGGCTGTGGTGCGCACTCTCGCCGAATGATGTTTCTGGCTCGCACCGTTTTGTGTTGGAAATGGTGTCGGTAACGTCGTAGCAACAAAGCGATTGCACTTTACTCCCGCTGGGCGCTGCCACAGAGGCACTAAAAGTCACCGTGGTCTACTACCCAAGTACATTGTGTACATAATTCGTAGGCTCGCTGCAGCTTTGAATTGGCCGGCTGTTCTGAAGCGCAAATTGTGACTGCCCGTAATCGTTTGAAAAGGTATCGCAGATTTTCACGAATTCGCGTATCAGGATGGCGACACCGATGGGATGGGCAAGTTGCGTGTTGTGGAAGCAGTAGGTCATTTTCGAGTCCTTGCCCTATTAAACACATCAGTATTAGTTGTTACTTGCTACGGCGGCACTCTGTTATGATACTCGCGTTCACCCGGAATTATTCACGAGACTCTACTACGGTGCTTCCCAATGTAGATTCGGCGTTTAAAACATCCTTCTACAGAAGTTACGGTGCGCGCATTAAGGCATGTGATTTGCTGCTGTCACGGTGTTAGACACACCGGGAAACCTCACCGTTACCGTTTTATTGCGAACTTCACCAAATTGTTTACATTTCGTTATGTCGCGTGAATGTTGCATTGAGTCATATACGCCTATGTACGTACCTTTCGCTACAAGCGAAGTAAGCTCGCCTTACCATCACCTCACATAGTATTTGTTATGATGACTCGTGGACTGCACCCCATCGTTTTGTTCAGTCTCACTTTTAAGATTGTGTATCCGTTCGTGCAGATTCACAAGAATCGTACGTTATGTCCGAATCCTCATTCCCCTTACCGAACCGCGCCGTTAAAATTATTACTGTTGCGTGCAGTTTGTGAAATATATATTTCATATCTTCAGATCGCGAAAGGTAAGATACTCGCTGTTTGCGTTGCTCTGTTGTCATCGACGGTCATTTACCATTACGCTTGCGAATTTGCCTGCCATAGTTAAAAATGGGACTTGGACTCCCGCATTTTTCTTTTTTTTTATTCTCTCCATTCACGGTCGCCAACGAGCTAGTTATGTAGGGTAATTGCTTCTGCTGCGTGAGTGCGTCCGATGAATTATTCTCCCATTATTTCGTATACTTTTTCGACATTAACTCGCCTTGGGGCCGGTACAAGCACATGACGGTGTGGTTTAGGATCAAGCTGCGGTCCTGCTCTGTTGCAGGCTGGCGCCGTTAAGGAAGGGGGCAGCGAGGAAGGCGGACGCCAGGCAACTCGTCGCTAAGAGGACGCCCGCAAAAAAGTCAGGCAGCGCGTTTTGGCGCAACCATGCGACACCACCTCTCCCCCTCGCTGTGTCTCTGCCAAGCGCTCAAGGCCAAATGCTCCAGTAGCCTTCCTCCACCTTGCTTGCCGTATTCAGTCTTTTCGTGGCGTTGTTTTGCTGGACACTCTCGCTCTTCGCCCTTATCACGTGAGATTACTCTTGAAATAAACCGTATGGACGGTTGTTAGGAGCGAATTAACTACGCAATATTAGTGGCGCGGATGGCGCTCTTGGAGATATGAATATTTGCGTGCGCTAGCCCCTTTTTTGACAGATGGCTACAGCTTTTCTAAGCTTTTCTTCCGAACTGAACCATTTCTTCAATGTTTGCCAGCGCTGTCTAATTTTCGGTCTTCCTTTTGTTTTGCACAATCAGAGCGAATTGGCATAGACAACAAAAACATTATGATAATTGGCTTCAGGCAAATGTGCGACAATTGGTTCATTACGTAAAGGAGTCCAGCGACAATTACCGCTTTGAAAGTGACATATCAAGAGATGTGTGTATATTCACCGATAACATCATTATTAAAAAGTGTGACCCAATTCTTGTAAAAACGAAATTCTAGCTCAAATCAGTAAGTATTTCATGCCCGATAATATTTGTATTGCCGACAGCGAAAACGACGATTGCCTTTCATAACAAAATCGAACAATTAGTACTTGTAAAATTCACAACCCACTTCATTGCCGCGACAATCAAAGTGCAGAAAACAAACACCATCACCTAGTGATGGCCACGTGAGATAGGACGTGACAGATAGAACGTGACGCATCTTTTGTTGCCCAAATATCTGCACAACCCATTTGAGCTGCTACAAAGGCCAGATAAATGAAGGCTGTCTTACGCTGTTTGAATGTATTTATTATCTTCATTTATGAGGGCTGCACAACTTGATTGAACGGAGGGCATTTCACAGAAAAGAGATAAAAACGTATACAAAACATCAGCACACACACAGAGATGTACACACAAAAAGTAACCCCCACGCAAAGTTACTCAACCTGAAAACTTGCCACGTTTATTTCCTTATTTATCTATAGAGAGTGCCCTCAAATGCACCTCATGAAAGCGAATTTTACATAATTGGGGTCACATGCGAAATAACACTTAATTTACGCTAATATCGTAATGCAGAATAATAATAAAAAAATTGGGACAGCTTCGCATTCGTTGCGCGAAGGCTCAGAGTACAGCTTAGCCTGCGGTCCAATCTAACTAATTCTTTATTCGGCTATGTATTTGGCTGGTTATGAAGACTCCACCAAGTTTTTTGTGTGGTTATGCTTCGAGATAAGTTCAAGAACAATGAACCCTCGGTCAATAATGTAACTACAATGGACGCGAGCTCGTAACTCCGGATCTACTGCAACTCGCTCACGTTTCGCCACCGCGTCAATACCGTGTTATTGGGGATTGGACAAAAGTCGTCGCCTCCGTTTTAAAGTAGCGGCGCAAGCGGTGGAAGCGGCTTTTGCGCCTCGCTACCTCTTCTTCGGGAATGACAGTAATATTAGGTCGCTCCATCTCTCCCTTCGTTGGAGACCAGGATTTTTGCACCTGAAATGGATTTCCCAACTTGCCGCTGAAGGTTCTTCATGACTGGCAGGCGCTAAAAGAGTGTTCTCCAAGGTTGAGCTGTGTCGGCGGGAAGGTATAACGTTAGTGCTCGGCGAGCTTTTTCTGCGCACGTTCACCAGCTCAAGCGCCAGCCTAAACAGCATTCGCCGTTGAAAAATTCCAATTCTCATTTGTATAACGACAGAAATGGTTGAAACGCGAAGCTTTTGAGGCGCGGACTTTGATCGCTGCGGTTGAGCCACATTTGACTTCTCCCCCCATTATCATCATCATTGTAAAAAAAAATCGGCTTTTCTGCAGTGCGTTTTCGCATACGGTCGCCATAAGTAAGGAAAATAAAGCCTCGTTAGGAAAATAAAGCTTCGTTTAACACAAAATGGTCTGATTTTTAAAACTGCTAATAAATGTACAACCGAACTTGGAAAATTATATTAATATTGTAACAATAGTTGGTAATAAAATTACAGAATTGAGAAAAATATGAAATAAACAGGTAGAGGAGGTACGAAAAAGAAAAAAAAATACTGCTCAAGCAAGTTTAATCGTGGCACAGACGAAAATACAACTTTTCACAACACAGGTTAAAACAACTGCTTACCGAAGAGGTGAAAAGTAAGAAGTTGTTGAAATACGTGAACAAAACGACAGCGCCAAAAAAACCTTGAAAACGTACCATAGTTTCAGCGGCTGCATGGTTTTCGTTTATTTTGTTTACATCTTTGCACAGTACAAATGGTGGAAGGGTAAAGATTTATTACATCACGAGCACGGCCAAAATTCAGCTACCATTTTTTTGTTCTGCAGTTATGGCGCAGCTGCCAGCTTGAAATTATCGGCCAGTTTCCCACACCCTTGTTAGGGTGTACTAGAAGTTTTAGAGTGGCCCGACCGGCCGCCCGGAGAGGTGCTCGTTTCGCGCAGAAAATAGCGGCGGCGCTGTAGTCAACGACCATTGAAAGCGAAAGCGGCGGCTGGCCGCGCGCACGGCCGCGTGGCCGTCCGGGCCAGGAAACGCTTTACGCGCAGAGCGCTGGAAATTTGTTCTGCGGGTCGTCAAATTGCTGAAATGTACTGTACGTACAGTGGAATGTGGGTAACGAAATGAAAAATAAACGCTGACGCTCATTTTGCGTTAGTTTTGCCTTTCTCGCTCGACAACATGGAAAATTACGGATTTTCCTTCGGTGCAGCATTCGTGACGGTTTGTAAATAAAGTAATTGCAGCGACATTTTCGCTATTTAAATTTCCCATAAAAAGTATTTTGCGTTGAATTGCGTAATATGAACCAGTTCATGATTGCTTTATGATTGTGTCCTTATTGTGCTGCCTGATGGACATGACACGAAAAAAATATGAGGACTCTAATGATAGCTCCTAAGAAGAATTTGTTAGTTATTTTCTTGCAATTTACGCTCGGACTGCAGTTATGTGGGTTAAATCATGAGTTGCGTTTAGTTTTTATTACGTGAGTTGTTATTGTAGCAGTATTTAAGCAGTGGCCCACTTGGGATAATTATGGGTCACCGTGGTGGCCGAACAGAAAATGAAAACGCGCAAGCGAGATATCTTTTTAACTAAAAAGAGGATAGCCCAGTGGTTAGCTCAGTTGCACCAATGACCGTGTTTCATAGAACTATTCCCGCAAAGTTCTATTAATCGCACCACCTTTCACCTGATTCGATCAAGAAAGGAGTTGAATCAAATCAACACAAATTTAATTCACAAGTATGCTGAGGGTACAGTTACACGCACATAAAAGAAATGCCAAACATACATTAGAAAATATATTGACCGCGACAAAAATCAAATATAACACGTGTACTATAGAGGTAAAGGTTCAAGAATGTTAACATATGGAGGTCGAAATAAACAGAACTGGAACAAATAAACATTTTGTTTTCATTTTCAATAGCCCAGCAAATGAAATGCAACGCGGGAAATCATGCACAAAGTCTACACATGTAAAGGTTTAGGAATAACGCTAACATGGAGATTTGAATTGACATTTTTGGCCAACGCATTTTCATAACTCGTCCTCGATCATTAGAAACGGCTAAGTTTAAGGTGTTGCTCCCACCTTCGCATGTAATCACGGAACTTTTAAACATTTTATGTAAAAAGAATCCGTGTCACCATGTATACAGAACCAAACCAAATTTGCTGTCGAGGTCTCACGTGCTGGTCGCCACCAACGCCGTTAAGGTGTTTGTTGTGAATAAGGGCTGCAGCACATCCATAACGCTGTCATGGTGGAGCTCCTTGTCGCTGAAGCAACTGGTAAAAACGCCCTAGAGACCACTAATAAACTTTAAAGAGTGCGCGGAAGTATTCAGAAGTACCCCCAAATTACAAGAGATAGTAAACACAGCGGCATCGTCCCCTGGCATGTAGGATTGGTCCTACAGACTGGACACTTCGTTTTCAGCGCACACTTCCTTACCAAGTGCCTGCGTGCGACATAGCAGGTTAATAAAATAAGAAAGCCCACTAACAACAGTACAAGCATCAATGGTAGGGGTATCCCAGAAGAAGGTTTTTGGTATTTTCGTTCCAAGTAGGAATGTAAAGAAACAGTAAACTTTTTGCAGCATAGAATGTGCGCCCCGCCGATTTTGGTTCATGCGCAGAGTCAAGAAGGGGAAGGGAAGAACATTCCTGGTGCCTGTCCGTCAAATTAATCCCTCTTTACTGGAACTATGCTATATCTCAAAATATGTTCTCGAAGCTTTTTCTCGCCGTGTGTTTACCTCCCATAGGCGGTACGCATTTGCCCGCTTTATCTCCAAACGTTTTTTTCGGAAGACCACGGATGTCTCGAAATACTGGCAGAGAGGACACAAGGCAAAGTCCGCTGCAGGCAGCTGATAAGGTCCCCGTTCGAATGATTACTCCCACTACTCACCGAACGCGATCGCGAAGTGAAAGTTTACTCGGACTACGCGTCCCCGTAACCGGAATTGATGCTGTCTGGCGCGTACATCATTAAGATAGCTGTGGACGACGCAACTGATCATGCGGACGAGGAGGAGCCTCCAGAAGTGCATACAACGGCAGAAACAACATACATGCTGCGTCTGCTTTGTAACAAGTAGAATGTAGCGGTGGCGACCACAAATTCATGCGACGCGTTGAGAATTCTCGGGTACGCTTTTTTGGGATGCAGATGCGAACGCGAAACAGCCGAGCGCAACACAATTGTTTCTTCTGCAATAAAAAAAGTTTCTTTTTCTTGCGAATTATTTTGCCTGTATTACGAAATCTCCCCCGTGCAACAGTGATTTTATTTGCAGCAATAGATGTTATTTCAGGGACCTGGCTACAGATTTTCTGCATTTGTCTTAACTCGAAACTCCGCGTTTATCTGAAAATTTTCAGCTAATTTTACGACTTTGAATTAACGAGAGATTACTGTATATCAACAATAACGTTTTCAGAAAACACATAAAAATGAGAAATTATCGTTTGGGGGGAAGGAGGTCGGTAATTTTATGGCGGGTCGTACTAGTTTAAAGTTTGCTCAAGCGGAGTCATAACGTTTCTGCGTCTACTTTGTAAATCAGCTGACCAAAGGCGCAGGTTCGATTCCCGGCCAAGGCAGCTGTTTTGTGATGGAGAATAAAAGCGAAAAACGCCCATGTCTTCGAGATTTCGGCGCGCGTTAATAATCCCGAAGTGGTCAAAATTAATCCGCAGACCTCCAGTACCACTTGCCTCATCACCTGTGTAGCGTTGGCGCGTTAAACCTCATAACCCAGAATAAATCAGCTCCGCAAGCGCAAAACACCGCAGCGAGCAACGCAAATATTGCCGCGCGTAGGATGGGAGCTAGTGCCGGGGAGCGCCGGCTGTTCAGTTGTTGACGACAGCAGCGCCGCCGCTATACCGGTTTTATTTTCTGCGCGAAAGTCGACCCGGCGGAGCAATGGGAGAGGCCGCCGAACGGGCCACTCTAAAACTTCTAGTACACTCTACCCTTGTGTTATAACGAGGTTATGCTGTTACATACATGTCTTTAAAGCAGGTTACATGCACTGAAAACTTCGAGCCAACCTCGTCTGTAAAAATGAAGGACAGCAACACTTTCTGTTCGTGGAGGAATATTTTTTTAAAAGGTTGAAAGTAAGGGTTAAGTCGAATGTTGCACAGAGTAACGTAAATGGTGTTGCAATATATGCAACGCAAAGATAGAGGAGCATTTCAAAAAAATTTAATATTCTAAAAAATTTTTTGTGTATGTTTTATTTTACTTTTTGGAAAACCAGAAAAAAACGCAATTCGTAGGTTTTATTTGTGTTAATTTCTTGCGCAAAAATTTATTATTTGATGAAAACTTATGATTTTTTATACTTCTACAGCGGGTAGTCAAAAATATGTTTTGAGGGACTTTTTTACGCAAGGGGTTTCTTCCCTTGGGTGGCTATTCCATGCTTAGTTTTTCACGCATTTATCAAAACCGAGGAACCACAATATACCCAACGCGTGCTTAACGATTGAAATTGGAGTGCGCCCATAAGAATAAAAATGTTGCGAACTTACACGAACAGCTTCCATTCATGCAGCTGCAAGTTGAATATCGTCAATTTATAGTATGTGAGCTAAACGTGCAAATCTGTAACAGGTATACCTGTCTTCTGATGGAAGACACCGCTGCAACATATCATTGGGAATGGTGATGCCGTGGTCTGCACGGACAGTAGAAGTTTTAGAGCATCCGGGTAGGCCATAAAGCCTTTTGTCACCTGCCCTTCTCACTGTGCGTGTATAATTCATGAACGTAATGTTCCGTAGTTGTTGGAAGAAAAGTAATCGTCGATATCGTTTTAATTTTAACAACACCGCCAGCGACAACGAGAAAATTCCAAATCGGAAATACTGGATACCTTAAATAGGCTTCAGAAAAAGTATTCGGAAATGTACCTGAATAGGCTTCGGGAATACGCTTAAGTATAGCATCTTTACGCACAGTTTTATTGAGGTAGCTTGTGGTTGGAGTGAGTTGCATCACGGAGGCCGTTTCGTATTGGATCAGCGTGACTTCCATTTTATCAAAACGGCACAAAATATTTTACTCAGTGCCTAGTGAAAGTGTGAATATGCACCACCGACCCATGCTATTCTCCAAAAGAACCTTTTTGTTCGCTTGGGTAAGAATGAACACTGACTGCTGTTTACTATGACTGCCTTTCTCCATTTCGGCGTTATATTATCAGGGACGGAGTTGCCCTAATTTATTTTACAAATACGCACAAACCGCTTTCATTTACTGAATGAGCGGGAATTGATATTATTAATGAACAGCTATTCTGGTTTACCTTGAGTGGAAGAGGCTTGGCGGCGCAAGTTAAAATGAAAACACAGTACACTCGCCTAAATAGAGCAGGCTGACTTCATTTTCGAGCCACCTGCTTTGCCACTTCCGCTCACCAACTAAACTTATTCACTCAATTAGTGATAGTGAAGCTGGCTTTTCAATTTATTAGAAGCAGTTTTGGCCTCTGGATACGTCTAATCAGAAACTTCTCCGTTTTTAGTCAAGACCATGTTGTATTCAAGACATACATTTGTCCTCCAGCTTTGCTCATAGGGAGCTGATAATTAATCTTGGGAATAGTCATAGCACCCGTCAATTTATGTATCTAGATGAGCTTGCACGAATTTTAAGGAAAAAATTCCCCGCATTTTCCCGAGGGGAAGAATGTGAAAGTGCGAATGCACGAGTTGAATTTGCGCGGTTCGGTAATGTTCGCGAAAGAGAAATCACACACACACACACAACTACAAAGAAAGAAAGATGCATTTATTCACAGACACCTATTTGTGTTGTCGTTGTATTTGATTGCTAGAGCGGATCTCAGCTTTGAAATTTCGTGTCAGTACTCCTTTAAGCGGGTGCATTAGCCCTTCTCGCGCCCGATTCCTGGCCAATCCCCCACGTGGGTATGTGCCATGTCAGCGGCCAGGCAGCGCGCGCCCATCTTTGAAATTTCGTGTCAGTACTCCTTTAAGCGGGTGCATTAGCCCTTCTCACGCCCGATTCCTGGCCAATCCCCCACGTGGGTATGTGCCATGTCATCGGCCAGGCAGCGCGCGCCCATCTCCCCCCGTTGCTAAGGAAGACGAGGAGCGCGCGCACCCGCAGCTGTTGCTATGCGGACTACGGCGGCGGACGATTCAGGCTCGCTTAAGAAGTGCATTCGCACTTAAAATTTGCGGCAATGTCACAGACGTGCAAGGTGGTCGAGGTTAAGGTGCAGTAGGGAAAATAAAATAAATTCTAATTAGGAATGTGCGGGGGATGCAGAGGGCCGGCGCTCAAAAAAGCCATAGTGTGCGTCACCTCCGGAATATTATTCAAATATACTAGAGATTTTGTTCTTCGTAACCCCCGAGAATCGCTTTAAGAGAACGTAAAGAAAGGGGATGGAGTGAGTGAGCGATGGTGATAGAGCTCGAGAAGTTTAAGTAAAGATTGCGTGTGCGTATAGCAATAAAAAGCACTTTACTCCATAATGAGTACAATAAAATGTGAACATAAAAAGAGAACTCCGACATGGACGAGATTAGACATGCGGGGAGTTCAAGAGTAAGAACTGAGAAAGCACATGGAGCACGGAGTAAAGACAGACACATGATAAATGGAGAAATCCTAAATAGATAAGATTGAGGCATGAATTACCTGCACCCGAAAAAACACATGGTGAGAAGGGCTATCAGCAGCCCAACGTCCGTTGATCAATAAATATTTTCGCCCTTAGAGACTAACACTCTAACCACTATTTACTATCTAACTGCAGGGTTTCGAAACGAACAAAATAAATTTAGTGAGTGGTAAACGTAACAAACACGTAGAGCTAACCAGCACATTAGCGAACACCCGAAACGAACGTTCGTAATCCCTCTCGGTGTTAGGTCGCCGGTGTCTCTCCATGGTTCTCAAATTTGTGAACCACTAAGGTGCATGCTATAGGTTTTTTATGGATGGCCAAGCGTCGTAAATAGTAGTTTGCATTCATGCTAGGAAGCTCAACACCAATACTAAACCAACGCGCTTTAAACATTTTTGCCTTATCTCTCCTCCGGCCTGCGAGAATCAGTTCCGCGCCGTTGTTGCTAAGGACGTACATGCACACACAATAATTTAAAACACGCTGCTTCTCCAGCTGCCAGTATTGCGGCGAAATATTTTATTCACATTGTATGGATTTCTACACATGAATTTATGGAGCGAAAACAGGCAACCAGAAAAGTTAGGAGTAGGCATTCAGTGCTATCATTTAGGAGGATTCACAGTTTTAAAAAAAATCAGTTTTTCACGGCATAATCACGCGTAGAGTGTATTTAACCAATACTGGGGAACAGTTGTAGTAAGGAGAAGTCTGCGGTCTGGTGCCAGCTACGGAAATCGCAATCTTAACGCAGCGTAATGTGTGTACAGGAATGCACCACAGCTATGCCTTGTCTCACGCTATTTTCATGCAAACTAAAAAGAGCTCGGTTATTCCTCAATAGTTTTTCAGAAAGTCTTCGCCACCCCCTTCATTTTATGAACTCGAATCGTTCCATACATCACCCAAGCTAGGTTGCTTAAGAAACACTTTACCTACAAATTCTGTTAGTAGTAGCTGATGAATAGTTCATGCAGAACCACTCTTTCTCCAAAGAACATGCAGAACCCGATCAACTGCTGACCCAAACACAACAACCAAACGCGAAAATACGAGAAATAAAAATTTCAAAACGCCCAGCTGGCTTATTATATAATGCATCCAGAGCAATCCCTAAGTTTGTTCTTTTCTTGCAGCAGCGATCTCTCACGGGAGCGTTCTGTTCAGTTTCTTCTAAAAGCGGGGGGGTTCCGGCTAGTTGGTAATCTATGAGCAACACCGCGCAAAAAAAAAAAGAATTTGGGCGGGCCAAACTCGAACATTCCTTTAGATGATTTTGTAGTCTTCTTTTTCTTGTGACTTGTTTCGATGTCTGCATCAATGGGTTTTGATCTGTTTTGTACACTTGCCTCTGTTCCAGCTGCGGTATCTGCCTTATATTTGGGATAGATTGTATATTTATGTGTGCGTTATTTTTCATTAAATTCAGTCGTAAGTGAGCGCTTGTTTGTAGTCTTCGTCTCATTCCTGTTCTTTTTTCGTGCTGTGTTGCTCAGTTTCTTCATTCGAGAATATGGCAGCCGCACCAGTCGTCATTTATCCCGCGCACGACATCCTTACGACAAATCTGCTGCCCGCAGAAGCGCAAATTCATTTGCTAAAGAAGTCGTAAATCAGTTGAATACGCAGTTGGATGCATGCCTTTAAATTTTGTGGAGCCTTGTTGGGGGTTATGTTTCTAATGCAAAATTTTATTTGAACTTGAAGGCGGCATGTTGAGCTGAAATGTGGGTGGTGGTATAGCGATTTATTCGCATTTTTTACTTCTATTCGCGGTATTACTGTGCTTGAGACATTTGTACAAAAATCTCGTTTTGGCACTTTCAAAGAAGGTGGGTTTTAACGATTAGAATGAAGAATTTGTCAGAGGTTACAGTTTAAAAGCGGGTGCCTGAAAGTTTGTTCGAATATACTTTGATGATGTACAAAGATTTCGTGTTTCAATATTTTTCTTGTTCTTCCTTCTAGGTTCTGAGCAAAGTGTAAGTATTTAAAAAAAATTAAGACAATTTGTTCGTCCGGGGTTTTTGCTTCTTTTCTACAACAACAAGAGTTACGAAATGAGTACATTTAAAAAGAGCAATTCATAAGCGACCTGTTAATATGCCGCTTTTCCTGCGGTGGTCATATGCTCTTTCTACAATCACGGCTGAAACACACGAATTGCCCTAACTTTTTCAACAAAAGAGGCGTCTCATAAGGGGCCAGCAAGCACATTTCTATTGAATTGCAATCTGCACAACTAACAAAGAAAGGCAAGGTAGCATTACACAATGGCGTTTGTTAAAAATACCTTTCACTTTTGGGGGATATGTTCGTGCCAAACACACAAGGCAGTCTAGAAACTAATACTAGCGCGCATATGCCGAGCCACTTAGACAGAAAAAGAAGGCTATTTAGGTGCTATCGAAGGCTAAAATATTCCTCATGACACAGAAGTCTGCCTAAGTGTTTTGGGAGGAGAAGGCTGGCAATAGTAGTAAACACGTGTTTCATGCTGCATCGTAATAACTTTTTCTGTTCACTTTCGTTGTTCTGTGTTCACTTTCCCACCACCGCGGTGATGCGACCCTATTTAGACCGTTGACCATGTTCAAAACAACCAAGTTTCTAAATTCAAATCTGCATAAATGCACGTTTTAATTTCCATGGGTTCTTCCTAATAAAAACCAAAAACCAGTCTCGTTTGTCCAAAGAAGCACGTAATGCTTTCGCCCGAATAAAAATCATTTAGTTTCGTAGGTGTTCAAAATACCATGTACATTCGTTATAAGGGTCCTCAGTCATCCGCTTTCATTGCTGTTAAATCGTTCTCGGCTTGTCCCTCTAAAGCTCCCATAGTAACGATAGCGCAAGGATTCCAACCATTGCATCACACCTGCAGTAACACTCCCGTACCATTTGTTGTAAACTGGCGTCCCCTACTCCAAGACGGATGATTGCAACTGTCATTTGAAGTTTTTGGCCGGCGCGGCCTAGTTTTAAAACAAAACAGGATAAATGGATGTGCTTTCGAGTTGAGGCAGGCACTCCTAAATGGTCATCTGTTGTAAGACGTTGGCGGCTCACATGTCTACGTAAGGTTGTAAAGTACATACTTATTTCAGCAATCGTGATGGGGCAATGGGCTGTGGCGTACACGCTAGCCACTCTCTCTTGAGGCCGCCATTTTTCATTCTCTCTGAGTGCTGTCTTTGCTGTGTGATATAGATGGCACCCTGAATAAGGAAAGTGGTTTCCCTTGGAAAAAGGCCCATGGTTCGTAATGCAGGAAGAAGTGCAAGTGCGGTAGAAACTCGGCGTTGCTGAAGATGTCACACCATCACCCCCGAAAATATAGAGAAACTTCTGAAAAGGAGGTGAGATAAAAGCAACAACTATGCCTTTAAGAGAAAACTCAAGGTTGGGGCGCACTGCTAAGGACGGAAGCTTCCACGACGAACTTCCTTCACGTTACTACCAAGCTCGCTCTACCGGAATAACCGGCACGCCTTCATTATTGATTTTTTGTGGTCCCAGAGGCAAACATAAATCAATAGACGTTATTAGGTCGAAATTAGGCTCTTATGTTTATATTTATTATGCGGCCCAATTCTGTCTTCTCTAACTGTGGCGTTCCTTCGCCGGGTACGATAAATAACACATGAACGGCGTTCTACTGTATTTTGCATGTTGTAGTGGTGATGGTTGTGGCTTAACTGCAAATGAGTCAACGAAAAAAATGTGCAAAAACCACGTTTGTGTGGACCGAATGTTCCCAGGCCAGCAATGCATTTCGACAGCGAATATACCATCTCACCCAATCTGGGCAATAGCCAAAATTTCCGTTCTAGTCAGCTGTCCACCATACGTTCACCTTCGTGTTTTCTATCACGCCATTTGAACTGATCCAAGAACAACCTGTGACGCGTGCAGCTCGAGTGCTTTTTCAAAGCGGCGTGCTTACTAAAAGAGGGTGCGCAGCGAAAAAATTTCTGTCAGAGCCCTTTTCAATAGAAAAGAATGGTTATTATCTAAGCATCCCATATTCCTTGTAGATACAAGCTTTCTTCTTATATTGAAGGTTCATCATACTAGTCCTCTGGCTGTGAAATTACTATAGCGGGCGTTTCGTGTATGGTGTCGGGGTAACTTCGACACAATATAAAACTGTTCTTTCATCAGCACAAATTCTCCATTTCACACGTTTTTTTTATTAAAGTTGAGGTATGTTCACATTACCTAGGTTTTTACATTGCCGAAACGTGTTTTTTAAACCGTAAAAACTATATTCGCCTGTTTTTCAAACCTAAATCTACGAGGGTTTTTTAACAAGAATTAGGAATACTCATCCACAAAAGAATATTCCACTGCAATGGATCGTCGACAACACCACTAATCATTTGTTTAAAATGCAAAGTAATAAAGACCCCCCTTATAAATTTTGGGCTGACGAATTTGCTGAAGGTGCGAACAAAAGCTTGACAAAATGTGTTTCAGTGGGCCACAGTTACCATCCCATTGGATGTGCATATAGAAAGTCTCGAAGCTAAACGTTTTAAAGAAACCGATGAGTTTGTAGCCGCCATTACTACTTTCTGACAACTGCAGCTACTAACTTTTACCCTTCTAAATGAAATAGTCCCAGCGTGCAACCCCAGCCTGTGCTTATGCACTCCTAAACTATTGTGCACATGGTTACATATGGGTTATTTTTTGAGACAGTAGTTTGGCATCATCCTACCCAGTCCGTCGTTAAAAAAATGTTATCCTAATGGTAGTTTCCAAACAGGACAAAGTCATATCGAGTTCGCAGAAGTAATAGCAAGGGCAGTAATAACACTTCCTTCTTGATTGATCGTGGTATCCTAGCGCGTAAAAACAAGCGACTGTGCCCATTCTGTGCTCATTTACAAATAGGCGCAAATCTAACAGCAGTAGTGTCAGCAGAAAACGTTCTGACTGTTTTTTGTTTCATTTTTCCGCAATACTAGCAAATTATATGTGCACGTTGGGAGGTAAACATATGCCACGGACGTCTACGAAGGCAGATGCCGATGCAATTACAGATGCTTGTCCATTTGTTCATTCCATGGGCCAATTTCTTGCATATACCTAGTTATTCTAGCCCCATCTTTCGAATGCCATATGAATAAACGATTTGAATTGGAGGTGCATTTTCCCCATCGGCCATTGCGAAAGTCTTACCTAAAGTGCATAAAATAGAGTATCAATTTAATTTTTTAGAACACGGCGAAATAGGTGGTTTCAAAAATGGGTTATGCATAGCGTGGTCTCCTCCACCATCGTGCTCAACGCAGTATGTTGTCCTCACATGGGTACTTGAGGATGCAGTACTTGAAGATAGCGAATTATTCTGGTTGTGCGGAAGAACAGCACCACCGTCGCAGTTACGCCAATTACCTTGTCAATATTATGCAAAATCTAGCCCAGACATTTCTTGCCAAAGGTTGATTACCAGCTGTTGATTGTGTAGCACCAAGAAAGGGAAAATGTTAGAAATGAACTTTGTAAAAGCCGTGGTGTACTCTTAAGCTCTTAAGTACTGAGAGAAAATTTTTGCTTTGTGTTTCCCACCCTCCTCTGTGTGCTAACCAGAGAACTAATCAAATTTTGGCAATTTAAAATAGGCTTATCCGCGTAAATAATTACGCACAACCTACTTTATTTGTGACAGCTTTCGTTTCTATGGAACAAACACCCTTGTGGCCACCATGACAGAAACGCGCACTTGATGCCACTGCTATATTTGCAGCACGTCCTGTCTGGGAGCGCGAGCGCGCGCCTAGTCAGCCGCGGTAGCGCGCACCAAGGCAACAAGACGTCATTCCTAAAACTTTGGCATGTGCCCAAGGAGCAACATGGCGCACCATCAGGAGCCAGCCCTTCGCTGAGTCATGGGAGCCCCAACGTCGGCAGTTTTCAAGCGAAGAGAAAATGGCGTCATGCTGATGCCATTGTCCAAAGGCTCTCCTTTCTCATCTTTTGGCAGTGTGCGAAGTGAAAAATGTATATAAAGTCTGTCATACTAAACGGCACTGTTGAAACGTCATGAAAGTTAGCTTTATATACCAACGAAGTTTTTTACACTATTATATGAGCTTTGTAATTTCGTCTCAGTATACTTTTTTTAAAACAATAAAATAATACAAAATATTCTAAACATCACTCTAGTATTGGTCGCTATTTAGCAAGAACTACTCACTAACACATCCTTTTAAATATTGCTCGTGTCATCTTACTTTTAGTGCGAAGCGGTTTTCTTCTTTTTGAAACTGTTATTTGAGAATTGTCCGGTTCGCTGTTATTGTTCCAAAGTTTTCATAAAAACAATATTTTTCTATTATTTCATATGATGATAGTGATACTTCCATAATGAAATATTTATTCTGTTCGTTTTGATTACCAGTATCAATGGGTGCATCCGATCGTTTTTTTTAATGTTGCGTTTTACACTGTCCTTACCCCCGTTTTCCTGTCCGATTATTTCTTTATAAATTCAAGTGGGTATTCGTAAATTTCTCTACCAAATATCAGTTATTCTACCCACGCTAATTTACTGTAGATTTCATTCGGCCATGGTATTACTTCATTTTTTCACAATGCTACTTCTAATACACATTTGGGTAATTTGTACCGGTGGTAAGGATGGCCGTATTGTGTCACAAAATTTCCGAATGTGATTTTTAAAGTTTCATACAACCTAAGTTCTCGTCGCGGCTTTGTTAAAGCCCATGGAACTTCCTGTGGAGTTCTACGCTGCGTGGGCTTCGACCTTTTTGCTTTTTGCTTGCTTACACGGTCGACAATGATTAGAGGCAAAAAAAAAGTGGCGCACCCGAAAATAAAATTTAATGATTCTTAGTTAAGAAACAACTAGAGTTACTCGCACAAGCTTGAGTAACTGAACACAGAATAACATCTTCCCCAAGTCCGGTTTGGTACTTTGAATAGGTAATGCTTTCGCTTTCGGAACCATTGGAGGATTTTACTCTGTTTTATGCATGTGTCAGCTGTGTGACGTACCTTGGCAACCTTCTGAAAAAAAGAAATTGTCTACAGGCACGAAAAATTTACTTGGGTTTATGTGACGCCAACTATACTAAGTTTGTATAAAACTTTGTGCATTTCGGTCCATGGCTTAAAAGCCGTATGTCTACTTGCTCAGTTCCTAGTTTCAAATTTTTTATCAAGAGGTTTTTGAAGAAGTTGAATAGAGCCGTGGGCTTCTGGTTGAAACCCGCCAATATTGCAAGGAAACGGCGATGTTGGTGGAAATGCGTACTGTAGTGACTCCCACATTATAATTGGTTTTAAGTACCCGCCGAAATAGATGCGTCGTATACACTTTAAAAGGTCATACAATTGCATTAGCCACAGCTGTTGTTCTTGCTGGCTTATAACTTTCAAAAGTTTTTTGAAAATTATGCAGCAACGTGCGCAGGTGGAAATAAGCTGAAAAAAAAATTACGCCCACCTCCCCTCGTGGGAACCCTGGAGTGATGCAACGCATCTCATGGAGGGTACCATTGGCGTTTTCCATCGTATTGATTAGGCTTATAGAAAGGGTTCTCTCGCGAAGGGAAGGTGGGCGTAATTTTTCATTTTCAGCATGCAATGCACATGCAGAAAACGTGCGCTCAGGTACGGTCTTTATTGTAGACGAGAATTAGTGGCTTGTGGTCCGTAAAGTGCACAGTTAGGGGTTCGACGATTGCATCAAGCAATCGTCGAGTGCTGCGACAGAGTGCAAGCATGACGCGGGCGACCGTCGACTGAGACCGTCGGACCGCGGCATGCCGCTTTATATTCACAGCGCCCGAAGAAGAGGAGAGTGCGGAGAGAGAGAGTACTGCACATGCGCAGCGCGCACAGCGCCGGACGCAGCCCCAAGCGCAGCCCCGCCCACCAGCGCCTAGCAACGGAGTGAGAGCGCACTGCTCCAACCCGCAGCTGTTTGGGAGAGAGTGCGCGCTATCGGAGAGAGGAAAAGAGGATAATCGCAGCTGTGCGGACAACGCCGGTCAGACGCAGGAAGGACAGAGGGGCAAGCATGAGATGCGTTGCATCCAAAAGCCACTATCACACCTCGAACAGCACGCATTATTCGAGTAGCATACCTCCGTTAATTAAAGAATGACTTAGGCATGCTGCAATTCTCGCTGCCTCAGTACCTTCAAAATGGGAGCGCCGTGCGCGGTACCTTCACACTGTCGCTTATTCATGTAACTCGTTGATGGGGCACGATGTTTGGACAGTCCGAGCTCGTATCAAGCACACGAGGAACTTGCCTTCCGTCAGGGCACACTGGGACGCACACATGAGCGCCATCGTCTGTAAAGGCGACCCGATGGCAGTCGTGTGCGCTGCTGACAAAACTGTGCGCATTGGCCTGAGATTGTACTGGGGTCAGTAGTTCTGGTAAAACCAGTGGTGTTAAAGTTAGGCACAGCCAGACAGCTTTCGATTTGGGTGACAGATAATAGGAATTTGAGCATGTTGCAGTTGTTGCAGCCAGAGTACCCACTGCACACTGTCACAATGCCCATATTTATGCTCTGAAAATCTGTCTCGGAATTTGCCCTTTCATTTTCCATAGCAAGAAAGGTGCACATTTGAACGCAGGGGTTTTTGACACTTTTATTTAGAGTAAATCACCTTGTTTTGAATTTCGCCTCAAAACGCAGTGAGATCTTTTTTTTTTTGCTTTTCAGTACGTCACACTCGCTCTGTTGCTAAAACGTTGCATGCTGTGCCTATAGGCGCTGGAGGTGAAAGACGGAGGCGTTTCCAGGTCGACATTTTGTCCCAAGCTGTTGATCCCGAGTTGGCGAAAATTGTTCACCAGCACTCCAGTATGACGCGCCTTTTACCCCATGAGTAGCTTCGGTGAACCAGCTATCCCTCTTTCTAAAACATCGAAATAGATTGTACAGTTTTTTTTCGCTGCTCATGCGCTGGGCTGTCCTTTCCATAAATTTGCGAACCCTCTTCTGTATGCAAAAATAGATTGCTAGCCAGCGCCCGCCGAAGACGCATTTTTTTCTTTTATCGTTTTTTATGCGCTTATAATTTCTAACATTGTGTCATTTCGCCGAACTTCAAATGTGTTCGCGTTTGCGTTAGCAGCCAAACATGCCAAACTAGGATGCACCCCCACCCTCAGCTTCAGTCACATATATTCCCACAGCGGCGCGTCCGAGGTTCTGTACTTGATAGCAATTCAGTGCTCAACACCGCGCTCCCAATACAGTACCCTCATAGCTAAGTTTATAAGCTAGTTGAATAAGTTAAAGCAAACAAGATTATCTGTAATAACACCGTTAGGCGGGCTAGTTGGTACTCAGAATTCATGCTAACTTTTTGCGCAGCGTAATACAAGGACAGATACAACAAGGGACACGGAGACTGCGCTGGTATTCGTGTCCGTTGTTGTACCTGTCCTTGTCTTACGCTGCGCAAAAATTCAGCATGAAAAAAAAGATTACCTGACTCGCTCTACATGATAAACCGATAGACAATTGCTAGAAAATACGCGATATAATACTTGACAAATTCCATAGTTGACAAATATAGTAGTTGCAATAACATTGAATAAATGTATTTAAAAATGAACTGCAGAAAATGTCACTGCAGGCGGAGAATGAAGCCACTTGCTCTAAATCTCTCATAACCAGTCTTCCGTGTGACCTGCGACGTAGGCACTTCTCTGCTAAGTCGGTTTGAAGGCGTTTTTAAGGATTTAGGTTCCATGAGACAGACTTTGGGCATAAACAAATGCAGCACAGCATGCATATTGCTGTTACATATGTCACAAGTGCATCGTCACCACCACTCCTGTCACATGGAAAGCTGACAACTCAAAATTCAAGTCTGGTTTCATCTGGTTGTCGGCACTACATACATGCTGGTGACGCTCATTCCTGTTTTTGGTGGGAACTGAGGAAGAAGCCAATTTTTATTTGAATTAACGATATTGCCGAAAAATGTTTTTTAATAGGAGTGTGGAAGACAGCTGACGGCCATAAGGCAGCCGAGCAATAATTATTCTAGATAAGAGTATTATACAACTACTGTTCCCCTTTTTCGAGCTCACAGAAAGCAGCCAAATCGCCCAATCCTTAAATTAGATACAGCAATCCCAAGGCAGACACAAAGCTGGAACACAGAAGAATACACGATGCTGCAGCAGCCCTACGCCAGTTTTTAAAAGGCCACCGGCCAACTTTTCCTATTTAATAATGTCAGAAGCGAAAGTATGAAGTGCGCACAAGTTGCGACCAAAATGCGTTGCAGTGCAATCATGCGAAAGAGCGTCTGCTGCCCACAGACTGGCCGTACGTCCCGAAATAACGACATGTGTCTTCGTTGCCTTGCCGGAGTTGATGAATGGACAGAACGGTTTCGCTTCAGTTGCCCGTGTGTCACATCTTTCCAAAGTGTTCTCGCTGGGCAACGATGAACGATGTAATTAGTCTAGACTGATGTGCTGAACCAGTAGCCTGTACTTGTTACTCATTACTCATTACTCGAGCACGCGACATGCTTTACTCAAACAAGGCCATAGTCTGTATTATTATACTTGTGAGTCCCAGATTGTGAAGGAAGTGCAACCATGATATAAGACACAGTAACAATACAGAACAAAAACACAGACGAGAATTAAAGCGCACACAGATAGCAACCGCTAATTTTGCCGCTCTGAAAAGAAAATTCGATGAAAAGTCGCACATTTGCAGCAGAAGCAGAACTCTTCAGTCACTGTGTACCTCTACTGTAACAACTTAGGGGTGCCGACTATGATGCGTGCAGGTAAAACGAGCACTACCGCCTTTATCTCGGCAGCAGTCGCACTTTCGCAAGGTGGCACTGCACTTAGTTTTGCGTAGAATCAAGACTATTGCTCCTGACAGTATACATTCGGCCATGTGGAATGGTTATCCATTAATTTGAAAGAATCAGACAGTTTCACACAAACACTATTATATCCAGAGGGTGACGCCCATATTGCATGCAATGGTTCTAACCTAGAAACAACACGGAACAGCATAACTGTTATACGCAAACGCGCACGGAGTCTGACTGCTTGACCCCGCACGGGGCACCTTGAGTATTCATGGTGACGGTGAGCAGCGACACCGCGGACCCCGAGCTCCCAACATAAGCCGTGTCCAACCGTGGCGACGTGTTTAAAGGTGAAGGGTAGAAGCCGTAAACGGTGGCCGTCGGAGCCTTGGTCAAGCTCCGGCCGATGGGCTCCCTGTCTGTCTACCAGGCAGGGAGCTCCGGGACCTCTTTGACTACCAGGGTAAGGTCAAAGGAGAAAGTACCCCCGTCTCCCTGCTTTTTCTATGCCATATGGATAGTTCAAACCCCCCCCCCCAAACGTGATCGGCCTCCGAAAAGGGGTCGCACCGAAGTTTCTTTTCCATCCCTACCAACCATCAACACTCCGAAACGTGACAACTATCCCCGGTTTTGGTCCTTGAATCAGTAGATAAATCGAAACCCGTCTCCTCCCAGTCTGTATTCCTTGTCTCCAAGTTCCTTGAAGGAATCATTGGCAAATCTTTCGAGGCAAAAAAAACTACGAACAGGCGAAGTACTAGTTGAAGTAAAAACTCAGCAGCAGTCCGCAATCCTCCTGAAAACAAACCCGCATGGCAGATCTGGAGATCAAGGTCACACCCCACCGCAGCCTCAACAGCTCTCAGGGTGTGATCTCTGAGGCAGATCTCATTTCTGAACCGATGCCGACCTTTTGGAAGGCTTAAGGATCAGGGCGTCACGGCTGTAAAGCGCATATTCATACGGCCGTGATGACAAACAAATAGCCACTAAACACATTATCCTGACCTTCGATAGATCCATCCTTCCAGAATCTATAAATGCCGGGTATATACATTGCAATGTCCGCCCGTACATCCCGAACCCACGGCGCTGTTTCAAGTGCCAACGGTTCGGGCATGGCACAAATCTTGCCGTGGCCGACTTACCTGCGCTAAGTGCGGTCAGCATGACCATCCCTCAGAAAATTGTGAATCCGAAACCTTCAACTGTGCCAACTGCCAGGGATCCCATGCAGCGTACTCGCGAAAATGTGAAAAGTTCAAGCAGGAGAAACAGATAATTAATGTCAAGGTAACAGAGAAATCACCTTCCAGAGGCGCGGAAGAGGTTCGCCTCTTTCCCCCTGGGGAGGTACGCCGAAAGCAGCTCGCCGGGGGCGGAGCGGCGTCTTGTTTCGGCGGGGACCCAGTACCGCGAGTCGGACTTGGTCCCCGCCCCCGCCCCCCCCTGGGTTGCCTCTGGCAGCCCAACCCGCCACCGCACCGCCTGCTAAGTCAGCAGTGGTTGTGGTGGCATCCACGTCCGTTGGGGATGCTGCTGCACCCTCTGTTTCCTCCTCTCCACCGGCCCGAAGCACATGCGAGGGCCCGGAGGAGATGGAGCTGGAGGAAACCGCAGCAGTTCCCACCTCCGCCGCACCGCCTGTGCCACCCGGGGCGCTCCTGACGCCCTCGGCGGTCGCGGCCAAAACGAAGGGCACCGCAAAGGGTGCCAGGTCCGGGGGGTCCGGTACGCCGGGTACCCCTTCCAAATCAGATGATGACATGGATGTGGGACCCTTCCTGTCTGCTTCGCAGCGGAAGGAACGGGTCCCCCCATCTAAACCTCCAGAGGAGGTAAAGAAACCCCGTCCAAGAATCCAAGCCCCGAAAGACCCTACATAAATAGTCACACTCCAGTAGCTCTAATACATAATAATGGGAAGAGAAAATATCGTTCAATGGAACTGCAGAGGCCTTCTAATAATCTTGACGACGTCTATGAGATTCTGCATGCTAATCAGCCAAGTGTAATGTGTGTTCAGGAAACACACCTGAATTCCAAGAACACAAATTTCTTGAATAGTTACCTGGTACACAGAAAGGACAGGGTTGGCTGCACACACTCTTCTGGCGGTGTGGCAATAATCGCCCGCAAATCCTTAGCATGCCACCCTGTCACCTTGAACACTATCCTGGAGGCTGTGGCAATTCGAACGATAATATTTAATAGGTTGATAACGGTATGCTCCATATACATTCCTCCTGATGTTTCACTTTTAAGCTCTGACTTCGAGGCGCTGGTTGACCAGCTGCCCGAACCATACATCCTGACAGGCGACCTTAATGCTCACAACACTCTTTGGGGCTCTTCTCGCACGGATGCCCGAGGTCGCCTCATAGAGAAATTCCTTACATCTTCAGGAGCATGCCTTTTCAACAGTAAACAGCCTACATACCATAACATAGGACACAACACATACTCATGTCTTGACTTGGCGATTGGCTCCGCAGTTCTCTTTCCTCTTCTCGAGTGGGGTGTGGGAACTGACCCATATGGCAGTGACCACTTCCCCACCTCACTTACATATATAGGATAAAGGCCCAGCAGTTCCATCTTCCCATAATAGGTTCAATGAAGCACGAGCTAACTGGAATACATTTACAGAGACATCCAAACTACACCACACATTCCATAGGACACCTACACGTTGAAGAAGCTACCCAACTCCTCACGAGCGCACATCCTCGACGCCGCCGAAAAGTCCATTCCCCACGTCTCTGGTGCCCCGCGCAACCAGCGGAGGCCGTGGTGGAATGAGGACTGTAGGCGGGCGCGAGAGGCCCAAGAACAAGGCGTGGGGTATCCTTCGTCGGTACCCCACGTCGGGAAACCTCCTCTTGTTCAAACGGGCCAAGGCATTAGGAAAACGTGTGCGCGTGAGGCAAAACGAGAGAGTTGGCGTACATTCATAACATCAATAAACTCCTACACAGACACACGGAAAGTATGGACACGTATACGCAAACTCAAAGGACAACAGACACACAGCCTGCCCCTGGTCAGTAGCAACAGGGGACACTCTGGAAGACCAGGCTGACACACTCGCACAACACTTTCAACACGTGTCCAGTTTCAGCACACTACACGAACACTTTCCTGAAACATAAAGCCTCTAGTGAAAAGAAGTCCCTACACGACAACAACAAATCACAGACTTCGTACAACTCCCTGTTTTCACTACATGAGCTGAGGGCTGCTCTGAGCACGTGTAAACCCTCAGCTCCAGGCCCAGACAACATTACATATACAATGATACAGAACTTACACACAGACACTCTTGTAACACTTCTTCACCTTTTCCACAAGATATGGCTTTCGGGGCACATTCCAAAGTCTTGGAGGGATGCCATAGTAGTAGCATTCTTGAAAGAAGGGAAGGACCCTTCTTCTCCCGCTAGCTATCGACCCATTGCCCTGACCAGCTGCCTGTGCAAGCTTCTCGAGAAGATGATAAACCGGAGGCTCGTGTACTTTTTGGAGTATAACGGCCTTCTCGAGAGCTGCCAGGCAGGCTTCAGGGCGGGGCGATCCACGAATGATCAACTTGTGGCACTAGAGTCGTATATTAAGGATGCCTTCGTGCATAAACAGTTCTGTTTAACTGTGTTTTTCGACCTAGAAAAGGCCTATGACACCGCTTGGCGTTATGGGATCCTTACTGACCTGAAGTCATTCGGTGTTTCTGGTAATATGTTTAACACCCTTGCTAGCTATTTGTCGGAGAGAACCTTTCGCGTCAGAGTTGGTTCTGCACTGTCAAAGGTACACGTGCAAGAAAATGGCGTGCCGCAAGGCGGAGTTCTAAGCTGCACTCTCTTCATAGTAAAAATGAACTCCCTTGGGAAGGCACTGCGCGTCTACAATTTCTTACTCCATGTATGTAGATGATGTGCAGATATCTTTAAATCATGTAATATGTCCATCTGCGAACGTCAAGTCCAGCTCGGCGTCAAGAAGCTTGCCGGCTGGCAGACAAGAATGGTTTTAAAATTAATCCCGGAAAGAGCTCTTGTGTTGTATTCTCCAGGAAGCGTGGGGTCCACCCGGACCCAGACATCACTCTTGCGAATGTGCCAATTCCTGTGAACAAGGAGCACAAGTTTTTAGGCATTTTATTCGATGAAAAACTTACATTCATTCCTCATGTCAAACAGCTCAAATGTAAATGCCTAAAGGCAATGAATATTCTTAAGGTTCTCTCACATCAATCTTATGGGGCCGACAAACAACTCCTGCTGCGCCTGTACACAGCGTTGGTGGGGTCCCGGCTCGACTACTGGCAGTGTCGTGTATGGGTCGGCGACAAAGGACCGCACTGAGAATGCTCGACCCAGTGCTGCATCTTGGCCTTCGCCTCTCATGCGGCGCTTTCCGCACTAGCCCTGTCGAAAGCCTTTATGTCGAGTGCGACAAGTGGTGTCTAGGGCATCAGCGGGAGTATGTTGACCTGCTGTATGCATCTAAGATTGTGTCCCTTATCCAACCATCCTTTTAATCCCATCATGAACAATACATCAACTTGCAACTCTTTTTAAACAGGCCATCCGTTTCCTTACCTTCTCTCTCAGAGTTAGGGAGGAGGCTTCTGCACTCACGGTCCCTCTTTCAGACACGCACAAGACACCCATTCAAAATTTCATCGCACCATGGCATCTTCGTCCTGTATCATGCGACCTGTCATTCACTCTTGTAGAAAAAATAGGGTACCCAAGAATGCAATTCTGCAGCACTTCCTGTTCCTGCAGGACAAGTACAGGTGCGCAGAATTCTATAGCGACGCGTCGAAAACTGGTTCTACGGTATCTTGTGCAGGCGCACGGACCAAATTTTAGAGTAAGCAAAACAATGAATTTTCATAACAGTATTTACACGGCAGAAGCATATGGCATTTTACTCGTTACAAACCACATCATCAAACATAAAATTCCCAAGTCCATTGTGTACACAGACTCTCAAAGCGTTGTACAGGCACTGTCATTAGGAAGGCCATCTAAAAACTATGTCATAAATGCTCTTTTCAAGGTATTAATGTCTGCATATGCCTCAAATCTTGAAATAACTATATGCTGGGTACCAGGGCATTGTGGAATCCCTGGCAATGAGGCCGGCCGACCAAATGGCTGGTGATGCTGCTCTCATGACTACAGTTGACGTTACAACAGTACCTTACACCGACCTAAAGACACACATCAGACGACAGCTTCGTAACACATGGCAATTACACTGGAGTCAACAAACAGGACAAACAAACTACACATAATAAAACCACAACTTGGACGCTACATAACTGACTCACACAACAGATACACTGAAGTCGCCCTGGCTAGGCTGCGGATGGGCCACACACATGCGACGCACTCCCACCTGCTCACTGGAACTTCGGGACCCACGTGTAGCAGGTGTGGAAAGGGCCTATCCGTAGTCCACATACTAATCACATGCAAGGCACTTGACACAACACGACACAAACATTTCCCTGAATTATACAGACAACACATTCCTTTGCACCCATCATACTTTTTAGCCGACGAACAATGTTTTCTAGTCAAACGTGTTTTTAAGTTTTTAGCTGAGGTAAACTTTCTGCAGCTCTTGTCATATCATGTGTAATCACCCCTGGCCCCTACACCAGCCATCTCCATTGTCTTTTGTTTTGCATCACCTTTACTTTTAGTCACATGTTTTAGTATGTACGGTGTCATCATAATTCAGTAACTTCTTCTTTGGCGCTCTTTGCCCATAGTCGGCCTTGCGCCAATAAAACCCAACTATCATCATCATCTGACTGCTTGAAAACTCCTGACACCAACAAGAGCCCCTTCAATCAGCATAGCACATTGCCTACACAGCAAACTGAGTAGACTCGGCCACTTACTAATATTTCAATATACGGCTCACAAATCTACTATTGTCAGCTCTTAGGAGAGGTTTTGCGTGTACCTATGCAACCGCATGGTGTTGCTACAAAGCATTTCCCTGTCTGTGAAAAGGACTGCCTGTAGGATTACACCACCAGCATCCGCACGCAAAACAAAACCCCCGGTAGAGTCAAAAAGAAATTTCGGGGCAAGCCTTCTTTTGAGCACTGTTTCGCAGTGTACATGGAGCTTTCAGCATAAAATATGTTACTGGCTTCTGTCTGCAGCATGATTTCAGGATGTCTAGCTCACTGCAATAAAATCTACACTCTTGCGCGTGCATACAAGAATTGTGCGGCCAGTGTTTTGAACAGTATCGCGGCAACTCTTTATATAGTAGGCCAGCCGCAAGGATTTCTTGAGTTCGCTTCACGATGTATCAAGGTCGAAAATTTTAGACGCCATTAGCGCAAAACAATGGCCCGTACACGGCCCATCAGCGCGACATTCAAGTCCTAATCGCTGGCCCACCGCGAACTCCCACGGACGCACACAGAACTGTCCGCTTGCTCATTTGTCCCACCTTTGTCCATTTGGGTTAGCTCTAAAATTACGGTGTCAATTTCTTCAAACACACTCACGCAATCAAAAAACACCGAGAGGCCAGCGGTGCCAAACACAAACATTGGGGTATGCTTGCTGCCTCCATTTTAAGGCACTGTGGATCTCGAACAAACCGCCGTGCAGGTATGCGTCCGTCGGCACCAAAAAATCCTTCCTGGATTTATACCTCGATTCAAACATTCACAAAATATTAGCAATGTAATGCCAGGCGGTGCCGCAATTTTCCTCCGATGGCGTAAAGGCTTGCGGATGGGTACTGTGGACCCTGTGTGGTAGGACGAATAGTACCCATCCTCAGCAGTCGAAAAGCGTAATTAGTAATTGGGTGAGTTAGCGCATGATTGCGTGCGTGCGTGCGTGCGTGCGTGTTGGTGTTCATGTGAATGCGTCTGCGTGCGTGTGGGCGCGTACGTGCCAATTCATGGGTGTGTGCGTGCGCGCGCTTGTTCAAGTGCGTAGGTGTGTTTGTGTGTGCATGCGTGCGCTTGTGTGCGAGCGAGCGTGCGTGCGTGTGCTTACGTGTGCGTGAGTGTGTCGGATGACTTATTCTCCCCCGGTTATTTCGTATAAACCTCCTACATTAACTCGCCTTGGGGCCCGGTACGGGCGCAGGACGCTGTAGTTTAGGATCAAGGTGCGGTTTTGCTCTGTGGCAGTCTGGCGCCGTTTAGGCAGGGGTACAGCGAAGTAGGCGTGCGCCAGGCAACTCGTCTCTATGAGGACGCCCGAAAAACGTCAGGCGGAATGATTTGGCGCGACTGGCGGTAGCGCCTCTCTCCCTCGCCTTGTCTCTGCCAAGCGCTCCGGTAGCCTTCCTCCACCTTGCTTGCTGTTTTCCATCTTTTCGTGACGGTGTTTTGCTGGACACTCTCGCTTGGCGCCATTTTCACACGGGATTACTCTTGGAAAAAACCGTTTGGAGGCTTGTCAGGAGCGAATTGACTGCGATTTATTAATGGCGCGGATAGCGCCCTTCGAGATAGGAATATTTGCGTGCGCTAGCCAGTATTTTGACAGATGGCAACAGCTTTTCTAAGCTTTTCTTCCGAACTCGACTATTTCTTCAATGTTTGCCAGCGCTGTCAAACTTTTCTGTGTTCCCTTTGTTTTGTAGAATCAGAGCGAATTCGCATAGACAACAAAAAAAAGTTATGATAAATTGCTTCAGGCAAATTTGCGAGAATTGGTTCATTTCATAAAAGAGTCCAGTGACAATTACCGCTTCGGAAGTGACATATCAAGACATGCGCGTATATTTACGGAATACCTAATTAGGAAAACGTGAGACCCAATTCTTGAGAAAGGAAAATTTTAGCGCAAATCAGTAAGTATTTTATGCCCTGAAATATTTGTATTGCCGACAGCGAAAGTGATAATTGCCGCTCATAACAAAATCGAAAAAATCACAACCTGCTTTAATGCAGCGACAATCAAAGTTCAGAAAAAAACCATGCACTAATGATGACCACACGAGATAGGACGTGGCAGATAGGACGTGACGCATGATTTGTCGACCAGATATCAACACAACGCATATCAGCTACTAAACACGCTAGATAAATGAAGGCTGTCTTGCCCTCTTTGAATGTATTTAATATCTGTATTTCTGACGGCTGCACAAGTTCAATAAACGGAGCGCATTTGCTGGAAATGAGATAAAGACGTATACACACCATGAAAACACACACATAGATAAACACACAAAAATTAAACCGGACGCAAAGCTACTGCCCTGAAAACTCGCTACGTTTATTTACTTATTTAGTTATTTAGATTGTCATTAAATGCACCTCATGAAAGCGAATTTTGCATAATTGGGGTCGCATGCGAAACAACGCTCAAGTTACGCTGGCATCGTAATTCAGAATGATAATAAAATTGGGACAGCTTCGCATTAATTTCGCGAAGGCTAGGAGTACAGCTTAGCTTGCGGCCTTATTTAGCTTATTCTTGGTTCGGCTATGTATATGGCTGGTTATGAAGACTCGGCCAAGTTGTTTGCGTGGTTATGCTTCGACATAAGTTGAATAGCAATGAACCCTCGGTCATTATTATACCTACAATGAACGCGAGCTCGTAACTCCGGATCTTCTGGAACTCGCTGACTTTTCGCCGCCGCGTTAATGACGCGTTTTTCGGTATTGGCGAAAAGTCGTCGCCTCCATTTTCAAGTAGCGGCGCAAGCGGCTTTTGCGCCGCGCTTCCTCTTCGGGAATGGACCGTACGGGGCACCTTGAGTATTCATAGTGACGGTGAGCAGCCACACAGCCTACCCCGAGCTCCCAAACATAAGCTGTGTCCAACACTGGCGAGGTGTTTAAATGTGAAGGGTATAAGCCGTAAACGGTGGCCGTCGGGGGCTTGGTCAAGCTAACAAGCTCCGGCCGATAGGCTCCCTGCCTGTCTACCAGACAGGGAGCTCCGGGACCTCTTTGACTACCAGGGTAAGGTCAAAGGAGGAAGTACCCCCATCTACCTGTTTTTTGCTATGCATATTGCGGCGAAACGTGTATGGGTTTGTTTATTTATTGTTTGTTTTTACTACCGGGCCACGCCCGGCTGTGTTATCTTCGTGCGAAACGAAGCGCGTCTTATATTCTTTACTTTTATGCCGCACGGGCTATCACATTCAGATAAGCAGAATGTTTCGCCCTAACGTCACTAGCCCAGAATATTCTGTGATCTACAATGTTCTGGATGTGAATCGACGTTTCCAGAAACACTTGCGCCGAAAGATAAAAGCCTGCAGAGCAGACGCCGCGGCATTCATTCGACGACACTCCCTCTTCAAGTCCCTCTGTTGACCGCTGCTTCGCCGCCTCTGTGTTCTTTTGATTCGTTAGGGGAGCACAAGTTCGCTCCAATAAACTTGTTTATCCTTCAAGACAACTGCGTCGTCCTTGGCTTCGTAACATCTGGTGAGGTGCTGGGTACTAAGCCTTTATGCTCTCTACGATATCTGGAAGCCACCAAGCCAGTCCAACCAGAGAAAGCCGCCGACTGCAAGGATTGCTACCCGAGTTCGGTCTTCTGTCAGAAGGGCCCAAGAGAAGGAACGCTGAAACCAACACCATGGTGCAAGACACAACGTCACCAATCATCCTGCAGCAGCCCCGAGAATCGCCATTGTTCGTCGAACACCCGCTGAAGACCCCAAAGAATGGTTGGAGAAGCTGTAGCGCGTCCGCATCTTCAACACGTGGGACGAAGAAGAAACTTTTCGGCATGTCTGCTTTTACTTAGAAGATGCTGCTCGAACTTGGTTCAAGAACCATGATAGCTCTTTGACCGACTGGACTCAATTCAAAAGGGAGTTCCTTAAGACGTTCACTACCTTTGTGAGAAAAGAGCGAGCCGCGCTTTTGCTTAAAACTCAAACGCGGCACCCCAACGAAGGAGTCGTGATTTTTCGTTGATGAGATGAAGCGACTTTTTCTTCGTGCGGACCCTAAAATGACCGAGGAAAAGAAGCTCAGGTTTCTAATGCGAGGAGTGAAGCAAGAGCTTTTTGCTTGTCTAGTGCGTAACCCTCCGAAGACAGTCGCGGAATTCGTGTCTGAGGCGGCCGGGATGAAGAAGACGCTAGAAATTCGAACGACGCAGTACGATCGCCCTGTCAACGCGCTGTTCTCGGAGACCATCGGTGCCGCAAATGGAAGCTCCGATACATTGCGAGAGACCATCCGAGCAGTGGTCAGGGAATAGCTTCGGAAGCTTTTTCCAACGACGCCACAACTTCAAGTGGCTTCCCTGACAGACGTAATCCGAGAAGTCCAAAACGCCTTGGGAACTTCTACGCCGTCGGAAGCACCCCGCGAACCACAAGCCATGACCTACTCCTCGGCTGTTCGTCAACCCCGCCCTGCTCCAACCCGTCGTCAAGATGCCGAGCCATACCGCCGTCCAATGTCGCCCGCCCTACGCCCTGCAGACTATTACCAAACGCCAAGGAAGACCGACGTGTGGCGAACGCCCGATAATCGCCCGCTGTGCTACCACTGCGGAGCGGCCGACCACATCTACCGTCGTGGTCCCTACAAGAGGCTCGGTTTGCGAGGGTTCTCCGTCGACGCTCCACGCCCAAATACGGTCAACGCCCTGCTGAGATCGAAGTATACCTCTCCAACACCAGCCGAAGACCGGCCCGCTTCAGCCGTTCACCCTCGCCCTACCCGTATCAGGCACCGAACCGCCGCAGCACTGCTGACTTCTCATGTAGAAGGTCCCCCAGCCCACGGGGGGAAACTAAGAGCAGCAACTTCGGGAGGTAAAGTTGCACAACGGTGGAAAAATAAAAACCCTCCAACGACACAGCGACTCGCTGAAGACCATGATTCAAGACATGCCCTGACCCCGAGGACCCAATCTAACCCTGATGTGACTCCCGACCACAACGACAGCCAAACCGCGCGACGTGTACCCGACATGACCGAACCTGCCGATGAGAATACAACGAAGACCATGACGCACACTGCCCGACCGTCAACAGGCAGAAGCCGAGATACGACGCCGCGACGCACCCGGAACTCGAAGAAGGCAGCATCCGACTTTCAGCTGTCCATCGACAGCATTGAAGTAGTCGCCGTCATAGACACTGGCGCCGACTACTCGGTCATGAGCGGACCTTTTTTGCGTCTAAGCTGAAGAAAGTTATGACCACATGGGACGGTCCGCACATTCGCACAGCAGGAGGCCACCTCGTGACGCCAAGTGGAACGTGCACATCGCGCGTCACCATAGATGGCACAACGTACCCTGCGATGTTCGTCATTTTGCCTAACTGCTCCCGCGACGTAATTCTTGGAATGGACTTTTTGATCGACAACGGTGCAATAATTGATCTATAGACCAAGTCCATAACTTTCTCCACCGATCACTCCATGACGCGAGAACCGAACCCCGAACACCATGCTGCTTTAAGGATCGCCGATGATCATGTCACACTGCCACCCCTCGCAAGCTTGAAGATCACCGTCTGCTGTGAAAATGCTGTTCCTGACGTCGACGCTATCGTGGAGAGTGACCAAAGGTTGCTCCTCGACCGCGGTGTCTCTGTTGCAAGAGGCATTGCGCGCTTTACGCAACCCCAGTACCAAGTTTTGGTCACTAATTTCAGCGAGGAATACCGGCATTTAAACAGGGGCGCTGCAAATGCGTTCCTCGAAGAAACGCCAGAAGCAAGTGACGTGATCGTGGTTGCGGACTTTGAACGCGGACCCGAAGAGACCTTCAAGCTTCCGAATACCTTCGACGTGAATCCTGCGTTACCGCAAGAAGAACGGAAGGAAATATTGAATTTGCTGCATCGCTGCAGAGAGTGTTTTTCGGCGAACTCTAAACTACGTCAGACACCTCTGACGAAGCACCCAATAATAACAGAAGATGGAGCCCGACCTACGCAACAGTCACCGTACCGCGTCTCTTCACACGAGCGGGAAGCCATCCGGAATGAAGCCGATGACATGCTCAGCGACGACATTATACAGCTGTCGAAAAGCCCCTGGGCTGCCCCGGTCGTAGTCGTGACGAAAAAAGACGGAACATTAACGTTTTGCGTTGAATACCGGCGACTGAACAAAATCACCAAAAAGGACGTGTACCCCCCCCCCTCCTAATCGACGACGCCCTCGACCACCTCTGCCAGGCGAAGTACTTCTCATCGATGGATCTGAAGACCGGCTACTGGCAAATTGAAGTGGACGAGAGAGACCGACAGAAGACTGCATTTATAACCCCGCACGGCCTATACGAGTTCAAGGTGATGCCGCTCGGGTTGTGCACGGCGCGAGAACGTTTCAACGAGTCATGGACATGGCACTAGCTGGCCTGAATTGGCACACCTGCCTCATATACTTCGACGATGTTGTGGTATTCTCCCGGACTTTCGACGAACACCTTGCAAGGTTGCAGTCTGTACTCGAGGCCATCCGTACGTCACTGTTAAAGCTGAAGCCTGAGAAGTGCCGCATCTCGTACGAGGAACTCAAGTTTTTGGGCCGTGTCGTCAACGCCGCTGGAGTCTAGCCTGATCCGGCGAAAAATTCCGCCATAGCGAACTTCCCAAGACCGAAAGATAAGAAGGGCGTCCGGAGATTTCTCGAATTATGCGCACACTACAGGCGCTTCTTCGCAAATTTCGCCGGCATTGCACAGCCACTCACCCGCTTGAGGAAAGATAGCACCCCTTTCAGCTGGGAAAATGCAAAAGAAACAGCCTTCTGCGAGCTGCAACAATCCCTGAAAAGCCCGCCTGTGCTCGCGCATTTCGACGAAAATACCGAACCAGAAATGCACACGGACGCCAGTCAAATAGGCTTGGGTGCTGTCCTCGTACAAAAGCAAAGCGGTTGCGAGAAATTAATCGCCTATGACAGCCGTGGTGTGTACAAGGAAGATAGAAACTACTCAGCCTCTGAGAAAGAGTGCCTCGCGATTATAACGGCCTTTTCAAAATTTCACCCATACGTGCATAGAATACCATTTAAGGTTGTGACAGACCGCCATGCACGGTGTTGGCTCGCCAATTTTAAGGACCACTCTGGCCGTCTTGGTAGGTGGAGCTTGCTCCTGCAAGAATTCGACGTTACAGTTGTCTATAAATGCGGGAGGAAACACTCCGACGCCGATTGCCTGTCCCGTGCCCCCGTCGACCCACCACCACAAGACTCCAAGGAAGACAGTGCGTTCTTTGGAGAAGTGGCTGAGAGCGACCTGGCCACCCAGCAGAGTACCGACCCTGATCTACGCGTCATGATCGACTACCTCCAAGGATGCAACGTCGCCGTGCCCAGGGCCTTCAAACGCACCTTACCTGCAATCAGTCTGAAAAACTCCGGCCTCGTAAAGAAGAATTTCAGCCCTGGAACGAGAACAAATTCTCTTCTTGTGATCCCGGCAGATATTCGTGACAAAATTTTGGAAGCGTACAACGACGACCCGTCTTCCGGACAACTCGGCACAGCCAGCAAAATTGGGAACTTCAAGGCGAAGTACTATTGGCCCCGCCTTGCATCCGACGTCACCAATTACGTCCGGAGCTGCCGTGACTGCCAGCGACGAAAAACGCCAGTGACGAGACCCGCCGGACTGCTGCAACCGATCGGCGTCCCATCTAGGCCCTTGCAACCGATTGAAATGAACCTTCTGGGCCCGTTTCCTACATCCCGATGCGAGAACAAGTCGAGAACGCAGAGACCGCCGCACTTTCGAGGGGGACTGCACAAGAAGTCGCAAAGTTCTTCATAAGCCAAGTTGTGCTGCGAGATGGAGCCCCGGAAGTCCTAATCACGGACCGCGGGACGGCCTTTACTGCGGAGCTGATGCAAGGGATATTACGCTACAGCAACACGGATCACCGAAGAACGACGGCGTACCACCCCCAAACCAACGGACTAACGGAACGCCTGATCGAGACAATCGCGGATATGCTGTCAATGTACGTCGACGTTCAACATAAGACTTGGGACGAAGCGCTACCCTACGTCACCTTTACGTACAACACGGCTATCCAGGAAACTACGCAGATGACGCCGTTGGAGCTTGTCTACGGAAGACGGCCGACTACGATGCTCGACACCATGCCTCCGCACGTAGAAGACGACGACATCAACACCGACGTCCAAGGATACCTTCAGAGTGCTGAGGAGGCCCGCCAGCTGGCTCGAGTTCGTACAACGGACGAGCAGCTGGTGGATGCCGGGCGGGTACAACCTCCGACGCCGAGACACCGAGTACCACCCTAGGGATCGTGTGTGGGTTTGGACTCCCATCCGTTGACGCGGATCAAGTGAGAAGCTTCTGCGACGGTATTTTGGACCCTACCAGATTCTACGACGTGTCGGCCAACTTACCTACGAGGTGATCCACAATGGTGATTCCCGAACATCACGGCGACGCACGCGGCCCGAAGTTGTCCACGTAGTTAGCTTGAAAACTTACTATGCAAGATGACGGACTTTTTTTCGTTGTTCGTTCGGACTGTGTTTTATTTTAGCATCGTGTCGATGCACTCTTAGAGGGGGAGGGTAATTCCCCGAACCGTGTATCGGTTTGTTTATTTATTGTTTGTTATTGTTTGTTTTTACGGCCGGGCTCCGCCCGGCTGTGTTATCTGCGTTCCACACGAAGCGCGTCTTACATTGCTTACTTTTATACCCGCACGGGCTATCACATTCAGATAAGAAGGCTGTTTCACCCTAACGTCACTAGCCCAGAATAATCTTGTGATATACAATGTTCTGGATGGGAATCGACGTTTCCAGAAACACTTGCGCCGAAAGATAAAAGCCTGCAGAGAAGGCGCCGCGGCATTCATTCGGCGACACTCGCCTGTGCTAGTCACTCTGTTGACCGCTGCTTCGCCGCCTCTGTGTTCTTTTGAGCTGTTAGGGGAGCACAAGTTCGCTCCAATAAACTTGTTTCTCCTTCAAGACAACTGCGTCGTAATTGGCTTCATGACAATATGGATAATTCAAAACCCCCCCAAACGGGATCGGCCCCCGGAAAGGGGCCACACCGAAGTTTCCTTTTCACCCCTTCCAACAATCCACATTCGGAAACCTGAAAACTATCCTCGATTCTTGTTTTATCGAGGCAGTTGAAAAAACAAACCCTCTTTCTTCCATGTCCATATCCTTGATCACTAAGTTCCTGGAAGGAATCCTAGTAAAATTGTTGGATTTAAAGAACCTCTGTACCAGTGAAGTCCTAGTGAATGTCAAGGCGCAGCAACAAGCCACTAACCTCCCGTCGCAAACCTGCATGGCAGATCTGGCCATCAGAGTCACAGCCTCAACAGCTCTCAGGGTGTGACTTCGGAGACCGATTTGTTGATTGAGACCGAAGCTGATCTGTTGTTAGGCCTGAAAGATAAGAGTGTAACTGCAGTGAGGTGAATCACCATCAGACGAGTTAAGCAGGAAATCCTCACAAAGCAAAAATTCTTGACTTTCAACCACTCTACACTTCTGAACCCATTAAAGCAGGCTTCATCTCGTGCTCCGTCCGAGCGTACATCCCGAATCCGCGTCGCTGCTACAAGTGGGAGCGGTTCGGGCATGGTACTAACTCGTGTCGAGGCCAGCCTACCTGCGCCAAATGTGCGCAACCCCATTTCACTGATGACTGTACATCCAATCAATTGCTCTGTGCCAACTTCCAAGGACCTCACGCTGCATATTCGCGCCCCTGCGACCGGTTCAATCTTGAGAAAAAAAATAACCATCAAGGTCACGCAAAACATCACCTTCCCAGTGGCGCGAAAGGGGTTCGCGTCTTTCCCCCTGGGGAGGGACGCCGACGCAGCTCGCCGGGGGGCGGAGCAGCGTCTGATTTCGGCGGGAACCAAGTACCGAGAGTCAGGCCTGGTCCCGTCCTGCCCTCCCCCCCCCTTCACCTGGGTTGCCTCTTGCAGCCCAACCCGCCTCTGCACCGCTGGATGATTCGGCAGCGGTTGTTGTGGAAACCACGTCTGGTGGGGATGCTGCTGCACCCACTTTTTCCTCTTCTCCACCGGCCAGATGCACACGCGAGGGCCCGGAGCAGATGGAGACAGAGGCACCCGCTGCAGTTTCCACCCCCGCTGCACCGACTGTGCCACCAGGGGCGCTCCTGACGCCCTCGGCCGTGGCGGCTCCAACGAAGGGCACCGGGAAGGGTGCCAAGTTCGGGGGGTCCGATATGCCGGGTACCCCTTCCAAAATTGATGACTACATGGATGTAAGACCTTACCGGTCTCTTTCGCAGCGGAAGGAGCGGGTCCCTCCATCTAAACCTCCAGAGAAGGTAAAGAAACCGCTCCCAAGAGTACAAGCCCCGAAAGACCCTGCATAAAGTCACACTCGAGTAGCTCTAGCACATCATAATTGGAAGAGAAAACATAGTTCAATGAAACTGCAGAAGCCTTTTGAATAATTTTGACGACGTGTATGAGACTCTGCATGCCAATCAGCCAAGTTTAATGTCTGTCCAGGAAACACATCTGAATTCCAAACACAAATTTATTGAATAGTTACCAGGTATACCAAAAAGATAGGGATGGCTGCACACACTCTTCTGGTGGTGTAGCCATAATCGAACGCAAATCCTTAGCATGCCACCCGGTCACCTTGAACACTATCCTTCAGGCTGTAGCCATCCGCACAATAATATTTAATAGGATGATAACGGTATGCTCCATATACGTTCCTCCTGATGTTGCACTTACGAGATCTGACTTCGAGGCGCTGGTTGACCAGATGCCCGAACGATACATCCTTACAGGGGACCTTAATGCTCACAACTCTCTTTTCGGCGGTTCTCGAACGGATACCCGAGGTCGCCTGATAGGGAAATTCCTTACATCTTCAGGAGCATGCCTTTTCAACAATAAACAGCCTACATACCATAACATATGTCACAACTTATACTCATATCTTGACTTGGCTATCGGTTCTGCAATTCTCTTGCCATGTCTTGAGTGGGGCGTGGGTACGGACCCATATGGTTGTGACCATTTCCCCACTTCAATAACGTAACCTCATTTTGTTCAAACGGGCCAAGGCATTAGGAAAACGTGTGCGCCGGGAGGCAAAACGAGAGAGTTGGCACCTCTTTTTGACATCTAATAATTCATACACGGACACACACAAAGTCTGGAGACATTTACGTAAGCTCAAAGGACAACAGACACACAGCTTGCCCCTGGTTAGTACAAAAGGGGACACACTTGAAGACCAGGCTGACACACTTGCACAACACTTCGAACACGGTCCAGCTCAGCACACTACACAAACACTTTCATGAAACTCAAAACATCTGCAGAAAAGAATCCCCTGCGTGATACCAAGGCAACCTTCCTACAATTCTCCATTTTCATTACATGAGCTGAAGGCTGCTTTGACCACATGTAAACCTTCAGCTCCAGGCCCAGATAAGATTACATACACAATGATACAACACACACAGCCAGACACCCTTGGAACACTCCTACACCTATACAACAGAATATACCTTTCGGGGCACATCCCACGCTCTTGGAAGGAGGCCATAGTACTGGCTTTCCTAAAGGAAGGGAAGGACCCTTCCCCGCCTGCCAGTTATCGTCCCATTGCCCTGACAAGCTTTGAGAAGATGATAAACAGGAGACTCGTGTACTTCTTTGAGTACAACGGTCTTCTCGAGAGCTGTGAGGCAGGCTTCAGGGCGGGGCGATCTACCAACAATCAACTCGTTGCATTAGAGGCGTATATAAAAGATGCTTTCCTCCATAAGCAGTACTGTATGACAGTATTCTTTTAAGGAGAAAAGGCGTATAATACGGCTTGGAGGTATGATATCCTCATCGATTTGAAGTCCTTTGCCATATCGGGTAACATGATGAAGACGCTTGCCAGTTACATGTCCGAAAGAACGTTTCGCGTGCGAGCTGGAACTGCACTCTGTACGGTTCATGTGCAGGAAAATGGAGGGTCACAAGGTGGAGTTTTATGTTGCACCCTTTCTATTGTGAAAAAGAATTCCATTAGGAAGGCATTGCCACCGTCGATTTCATGCTCAATTTATGTACACGACGTACATCTATCCTTTAAGTCTTGTAACCTGTCTGTCTGCGAGCACCAAGGCCAGCTTGGTGTTAAAAAAACTAGCTGGCAGGGCAGATAGCAACGGTTTTAAATTTAGTCAAGGGAAGCGCACTTCTGTTTTGTTTTCCAGGAGGCGTGGCATTCGACCGGATCCAGACATTCAACTCAAGGGTGTCTCGATTCCTGTCACCAAGGAACACAAGTTTTTAGGTATAATCTTTGACGAAACGCTCACATTTATTTCACACATAAAACAAGTTAAACATAAATGCTTAAAAACAACGAATTTCCAGAAGGTTCTCTTACACATCTCTTTTGGTGAAGACAAACAACTTCTTTTACGTGTTTTTACCAGCTTGATAGGTTCACGATTGGACTAAGGTAGCGTTGTCTATGGGTCAGCCACTAAAAGATCCCTCAGAATGCTGGACCCTGTGCTTCATCTAGTGCTCCGCTTGGCGTGTGGTGCCTTCCGTACTAGTCCAGTTGAAAGCCTCTATGTGGAGTGCAACAAACGGAACCTACTACGTCAGAGAGCATGTACAGATCTCCTTTATGCTTTTAAAATTTCATCCATGCCTCACCATTTTTTTTAATCAGTTTTTCATGATAGATTCATGAGTGAACTCCTTTTAAATCGAACATCGTTCTCTGCGCCCTTCTTTTACAGAGTTAGAGAGGAAGCGTGAGAGCTTGCTGTCTTCTTTTTGGATACAATCCAAACCTCTCTAACAGATTTTATAGCACCATGGCATCTCCGCCCTGAATCATGCGACACATCTTTCACACATGTAGATAAAACTCGAGCTCCCACATGTGCGATTCTGCAGCATTTCTAGTATTTGCAGCAGAAGTGTGAGTGTTCTGCAATTTATACGGATGCCTCTAGAACTGCCACCTCTGTGTCCTGCGCGGCGCATGGGCCCGCCTTAATGTCACTAGTACTCTGAATAGTCATACTAGTATCTTTACAACAGAAGCTTACGGAGTACTTCTTGTTGTCAATCATATACTTCGAAGCCACATCCCACAGTCCATTATATATACAGATTCCGTCAGTGTTGGGCGGGCACTGTCGTCAACAATGCCGTCGAAAAACCACGTTGTCAATCTGATCGTCAAGGGTGTTATGTCTGTGTATGTCCGCAAATTTGAACTGGTTTGTTGCTGGGTCCCTGGCCACTGTGGTATCGCCGGGAACAAAGCAGCGGATCGAATGGCTGATACTGCTACACTCTTGAATAAAGTAGACATAACCACATTACCTTACACCGACGTGAAACCACACATCAGCAAACAACTTTGCAAAGCATATAAAACACACTAGAGTGAACAAACAGACAACACTTACACGCAATAAAACCACACTTGGGACCATACACCACCGACACATGTAATAGATACATTGAATAGGTAATAGATACGTAATCTTGGCTAGATTACGGATAGGGCACACTCATGCAACGCACCCGCACCTTCTCAGTATGTCTCCAAAGCCTCTTAGCAGCAGGTGCGGAGATGCCTTATCCGTTATCCACACCCTGATACAATGTAAGGCACTTGACACAACACGACACAAATACACAAATACACCCCACCCATCATACTTCTTAGCAGACGAAGCCATGTTTTCAAACAAACGCGTTTTTGAGTTTCTTACCGACGTAAAATTTTTTACATCTCATTTCTTATCATGCATTTTGACAACCTGGCCCTTTACACCAGTCATCTTCATTACGTTGTGTATTACTTTGTTTATTTTTACTGAAATATTCTACTTTTACTTCCATGTCACTTTCATGTAATCACTATTGTTTGGTGCTCTTTGCCCTTACTTGGCCTTGCGCTATTAAACTCCAAACATCATCATCATCATCCTCTTCGGGAATGACACTCATATTAGTTCGCTCCATCTCTCCTTTCGTTGGATAGCAGGCTTTTTGCACCTGACATGGATTTCCGAACTTGCCGCGGAAGGTTCTTCATGACTGTAAGGCGCGGACAAAGTGTTCTCCAAGGTCGAGAGGTGTCGGCGGGAAAGATAACGTTATTGCTCGGCGAGGTTTTTCTGCCCACGTTCTCCAGCTCAAGCCCAAGCCTAAGAAGCATTCGCCGTTTAAAAATTCCAATTCCCATTTGTATAATGACAGAAACGGTTGAAACGCGAAGCTTTTGAGGCGTGGACTTTCGTCGCTGCAGTTCAGCCACTTTTCACTTCACCCCCCGAATATCATCATCATAGTCAAATAAGTTGACTTTCCTGCAGTGCGTTCTGGCATACAGTCGATATAGGTCGGGAAGAAAAAGCGTCGCTTTAAAACAAAAGGTTCTGATTTTTAAACTGCATATGAATGTACAACCGAACTTGGATAATTATATTATTATTGTAATATTAGATGGTAATAAAGTTGCAGAATAGAGTAAAATATGAAATAAACTGTTCTCAAATTCAAACATTTAAAGTAGGTACGAAAAAGAAACTAAAATACTGCACAAGCAAGTTTAATCGTGTCACAGATGAAACTTCAAATTTTCACCACAAAGGTTAAAACAACTGGTTACTGAAAAGGAGTAAAGTAAAAGTTGTTGAAATCCGTAAACGAACCGACAGCGGGAAAGAAGAAATATTGAGAAAGTAAATAAGTTTTAGCGGCCGCATGGTTGTCATTTATTTTGTTTACATTGTTTACCAGTACAAACAGTAGAAGTTTAAAGGTTTGATATATCACGAGCATGGCTAAAATTCACCTAAGATTTTCTTGTTCTGCAGTTACGGCATAGCTGCGGGTTTAAAATTAACGGCCTGTTTCCTACACACTTTTGTTATAGCGACAATACGCTGTACAATTTTTACTTTAAAACGCGTTCCATGCATTGAAAACTTCGAACCAACCTCGTCCGTAAAAATGAGGGACAGCGACACTTTGTGTTCGTGGAGGAATATTTCTGTGCGACTTTTCAGGTACAGTGTGCTCTTGCACAAATCGTAAGGGCGTCAACCTGTTCTTCTGGAAGCCGTCACTGCTTGACTGAGAAACATCCGTACATCCAATTTACAAACCGGAAAATAAAATTATTCCTTCTTGCTGAAACAACTTTACCTCTTTTTACGTTCAAAGATGGATATTATCTTAAATACAATAAACTAGATGCGCTTCCTTTTCCTAACCCACCGTGATACCATTTTTTCGCACTTAAAACGGCTCTATTGTAATTACGCAGGTTTGGAAAGTAGAACAGCTGTTCGGGATTGGGCCTAAAATACCATTACTTTTCGTGTCTAATTATAACGCTGGCTGTACAAACTCGTAGTTTTATTGTGTTTGAGAACAGTACGCCAAGTAAAAGACTGCGCACACAATAAACCTTTATATTGCCACGGCCCATCGATTCACCGTCCCTCCTCAGCGTCGCCCCTCCAGCTCACCCGGGCGCCACTCGCAGAGCCCGCGTCGGGAAAACTGAGACCAGTGGCCCCTGGAGGTGGGGTCGCTGAACGGGAAGCCGGTGAAGATCCTCCACGATGCTCTCGACGACGTACCGCTATAGAACCGACGCAGACAGAAACCGACCGAAAACGAGCCACATCGAATCTTGCCGTGACTATTGACGGTTATGACGTTACTGCGCTAGTGGACACAGGTGCCGACTACTCGGTAATCAGCAGCAACCTGGCCGAGGAGCTCAAGAAGGTTCTCACGCACTGGAACGGACCCCACATTCGCACCGCGGGTGGTCATCTGATCGCGCCTACAGGTCGTTGCACAGCTAGGGTCGGCATCCGTGGCTACACCTACGTCGCTGACTTCATCGTACTTCCAGAGTGGTTCCAGGGATGTAATACTTAGGGCATCGACTTCCTACAAGCAAACGGCGCCGTCATTGACCTGCAAACATCTACAGTGACATTCTCGACAGCAGGAGCCATCGCTACAACGACGCAGAAGGGGAAGTCCGCGTCCTCCGCGTAGTCGACGAAACGTAGTGGTGCCCACCCCGCAGTAGTGTCGTCCGTCTTCGTGAAAGGGGACGTGCCCGAATGTTGCGAACGATTAGTGGAAGGGCAAGACGAACTTGCTTTAGAAAAAGAAATCTGTGGGTGCAAGGAGCCTTGTCCACCTGTGTGACGGCTGCCACAATGTTGTGCTACAAACTTTGGAAACAGCTTTAACACGCTCGCAAAAGGACCGCCATCGCCTCGCTGTACGAGTTTGTTCAGTTGACAGAACTGCATGCAGGACGGGACAGACCGGACCGATGAATCGGCCGCGAAAGACGTCGTGGGATTAATTAACATCAACCCAGACCTCTCGCCAGAACAGAAAAAGCAGCTGACAGACCCCCTCGGGGATTTCCGTGAGTGTTTTTCAACTGCTTCAAAGGTCGGACAAACCCCTGTTGCCAAGCACCGCATCATTGTAGACAAAGCAACAAAGCCGGTATGCCAACACCCACACCGCGTATCCTACAAGGAGCGTGAAACCATCCAGAATCAAGTAAAAGAAATGCTACAAGACGATGTCATCCAACCATCAAAAGTCCGTGGGCATCCCCTGTGGTGCTAGTCGAGAAGAAAGACAAAACTCTGCGCTTCTGTGTCGATTACAGGAAACTGAATCGTGTTACAAAAAAAGACGTCTGTCCGCTCCCGCGCATAGACGATGCCTTGGACCGGTTGCGCACTGCCAAATATTTCTCGTCCTTAGATCTTAAAAGCGGATACTGGCAGATCGAGGTTGACGAGAGAGATCGCGAGAAGACCGCGTTTGTCACACCCGATGGGCTATACGAGTTCAACGTCCTCCCATTCGGGTCTATGCTCAGCACCCGCTACGTTCCAGCGAATGATGGATTCTGTCTTGGCCGGTCTCAAGTGGCACTCATGCCTCGTTTACCTTGACGATGTCATAGTGTTCTCCGCAACATTCGAAGAACATCTACACAGGTTGCGACTGGGTCCTCGAAGCCATCAAATCGGCTAAAATTAACTATAAAACCTGGAAAATGCAACTTTGGCTACAAGCAGCTGCGGTTTCTAGGACATGTTATTAGCTCCGAAGGAGTCTCCCCAGATCCCGAAAAGACGGCAGCTGTGCAGGTTTCCGAGACCAGCTGATAAAAGGCCGTTAGGCGCTTTCTGGGCCTTGCTGCGTATACAGGCGCTTCGTCGAAAATTTCTCTCGGATATTGCGGAACCACTGACACGACTGACCAAGGATGACGTCCCATTTGCGTGGCAAGAGGAACAAGAAGTGGCCTTCAATGACCTGCGAGACCGGTTACAAACAGCGCCAATACTTGCCCATTTCGACGAAATGCGGATACGGAAATCCACACGGACGCCGTAACGTCGGACTCGGCGCGTCCTCAGTTCAATGGCAAGACGGAGTGAAAGAGTTCTAGCCTACGCCAGTCGAACCCTTTCGAAAGCGGAGTCGAATTACTCCGCGACTGAAAAGGAGTGTCTTGCCGTCGTCTGGGCCATCATGAAGTTCCGACCGTATCTTTATGGCAGGCCGTTTAAAGTTGTCTGCGATCACCACTCGTTGTGCTGGCTTGCAAACCTGAAGGACCCATCTGGACGCCTCGCTCGATGGAGCCTCCGGTTGCAAGACTATGACATGACAGTAGTGTACAAGTCGGGACGTAAGCACAGTGACGGTGACTGCTTGTCCCGGGCGCCCATCGATTCGGCGAGCCCAGAAGCCGACGACGACGTTCCCTTCCTTGGGGCCGTTACCAACTCCCAAATGGCCCAACTCCAACGCGCCGACCCTGAACTACTGCTGCTTATACAGCATTTAGAAGGCCTCGATGTCCGTGTTCCACGTGCATTTACCCGGAACATCTCGTCATTCCGTCTTCGGAACGGCGTGCTCTATAAACGGAATTTTGGGGATACGAAGGACTCGTTCCTACTGGTCATACCAACAGTCATGCGGCCCGAAATTTTGTACGCCTGTCACGACGAAACCTCGGCAGGGCATCTGGGTGTTAGCCGTATTCTAGCGAGAATTCGTCAGAAGTACTATTGGCCCAAATTGTTGCACACAGTTCAGCACTATGTAAAGACCTGCCGCGACTGCCAGAGAAGGAAGACTCCACCTCTGAAACCGGCAGGGCTACTTCAACCGATCAAGCCACCTAATGCGCCTTTTCAACAAGTCGGCATGGACTTGCTGGGGCCATTTCCAACGTCGACGAAAGGTAATCGATGGATCGTGGTCGCGACTGACTACCTCACACGGTATGCGGAGACAGCGGCTGTCGTACGAGCAACCTCGGCTGAGGTAGCACAGTTTTTTCTGCACAACGTCGTTTTGAGGCATGGGGCACCACATGTCGTCATAACAGACAGAGGTACAGCTTTCACGGCGCACCTCATGCAGTCCGTTATGATGCTGACGCACACCACCCACAGGCGGACTACTGCATACCATCCGCAGACCAACGGCTTGACGGAGAGATTAAACAGAACCCTCGCCGACATGCTTTCCATGTATGTAGACGTGGAGCACAAAACCTGGGACGAAATTTTGCCATACGCCACGTTCGCCTACAACACGGCAGTTCAGGAGACCACAGCAATTACTCCTTTCCAATTAGTTTACGGCCGCACCGTTACTACTACCTTAGATTCCATGCTACCGGTTCATGAAGACGAAGAGAACATCGACATTGATAACTTCGTGCAAAAAGCGGAGGAAGCACGCCAGCTAGCACGCCAGCGGATCCAACGTCAGCAGTGCGCCGACGCAGCTAGCTACAATCAGCACAGGCGGTTGGTGTTTTACCAGCCCGGAGACGCTGTCTGGGTTTGGACACCAGTGCGCGCGCGCGGACGTTCAGAAAAACTACTGCGTCGGTACTTTGGCCCATATAAGGTCGTGCGCCGCCTAAGTGACGTCAATTACGAAGTTATACCGGACAGTAGCGCTTCTTCCTCGCGACGCAGGACAAGTTCCGAGGTCGTACACGTCGTGCGAATGAAGCCTTACTATGACAGAAACTGACCTCACCCTCATCAACAAGAGCGAGAAATTTTGGCTAACGCCAAAACTGTCGTGTTACCAGTTTGACGGCAACCCGCTGCGCCATCTCGTTTTGCTATGATCGTCTACAGCCACAGCCTAGCATCGAGACGATGCTATCTTAGAAGAGGGGGCAATGCCACGGCCCATCGATTCAGCGACCGCCTAGAAAGGAGCTCTACACTGAAGACTATCAATGCCGCCAATCCCACCACAGCACGAAACCAGATGCGCGTGTTCTGGCGCATGGAAGTGAAAGAAGACGAGACTCGTTTTGTGTGTGTCCCGCTCGGTACTGCCATCGCCATTAGCTCTGTGATTTAAGCCTAATTCTGGCATTAAACTAATTGCTTACGAGTAGCGAACCCCTACATAACGCTACAATATAAAAATATGCATATAAAGTAGATATCTTTTGTTTGTGGAGGTTATGATAGATATGTTGCCGATAGAGAACACTTTGCTTTCAATCGCGCAATGGAAGTCAATATGGCTGTGGCTAAGGCGTTGGCTGCTGAGGACCAGGTCGCTGGTTCGATTGCCGACCGTGGCGGCCGCTTCTCGAAATGGAGGTGAAAAGCAAAAATGCCCGTCTGTACGAGCTTTCGGCGCACGTTAGAGACCTCCAAGTGGTCAAAAATTATTCTGGAGCCCTCCACTATGGTGCACCTCATTGCCTGCGTTGCGTCGGCGCGTTAAACCCTACAATCAATGAATCAAATCAGCATGCTTAGAAAAATATTACTTATAGGCACCGTACGTACCGTAAGGTGCCTATAGGCACCGTACGGTACGTACGGTGCCTATGTACGGTGCCTATAGGCATTACTTGTACGGCGCCTATAGGCATTATAGGTATGTACGGTGCCTATAGGCATTACTTATAGGCACCGTAAAAATTGTGCTTTAGGTGATTTTCTTAAGTCTGTAATTAGTATTTCTGGCAGGTACTACGTAATGTTGGCCAGATATGAGCCGAACCCGCCAGTCTGTCTCAGTGCCTAGGCTGCCGAGACAAAGCCCTTGCGATCGATTCGCGGCCGTGTGGGCCGCTTTACAGATGTAGGCGCAAAGTCGACATTTTGGTGAAGGGTAGGGATGCCCGAGAGCGAAAAAAGAAATCATGCACCCCTCCGTCTAACGAGGACGATAGATGAACACGACGCTATGTCGCGACGAATTCCTTGGTTTTCAAAGTTTTCCAAACCACTTCGTCCACGTTGAAATCCAGCCATCGGATAGGCGCCAGCTTCATAACTCGAGGGTCTCGGTTGGATTCCGGCTACGGGAAGCGCTTTGTTCTTTTACTTCATTCATGATCATTCATCATCATCGTAGTAGAAAGTCGGCTTTCCTGCAGGGCGTTTTTTCGCTACATAAAATTATTCCCGAGGCTCTACTACGGTGCTCCCCAATGTAGATTCGGCGTTAAAAACCCAAGTATGCAATCTTTTATAGGCTTGAGAAAGTTGTATTAGTACACTGCTACTCTAAACTTGTGGTTCGTTAACCGCCTTTATGCCTACCATTTGCCCAGAAATATCTTTTATTCAGGGTATGGCCCGTTGGTTACAGGCTTTTTCGTAGGCCGGGCTAGTAGCTCACTGTCACAGGGCAGCAGGGTACTAGTGTTCCTAGCCACTGACTAACACAATATGCACTGACAAAGTATTCAAAAATATGCAAAAGCACAAAAAAGCCAAGTTCAAACATTGGTAAGTCACAGCATCGAATAAAACAATGAAGCAGTATCTCTAACAAGGGTCAACTGATTACATGGACGGTATATTTATGAGAGACTGCCATTATGTCCGACGTTTTGCTCCATTCTTCGGGTAACTGTGGTTTTATGCCATGGGTGTCCGTCATGTTGTATCCAATCTCCTCTTACACTGATTTTTTTGTACCTCGGTGGCGCCCACAGGCCGGTGCCTGCTTTCTCTTAGCTCTTCGCTATTTTTTGTGTTTTCCTTTTCTCACCATCGGCGACACGGAAGCCCATTTGAAACAGCGCTGGCGCGCCGTAGGTGCCCGCCTTCTCCTCCACTACCTGCCCCCTCCCCACACACACTCCTTTGCAATACTGTCCCTCGGTCTAGACACAGGAACGTCTTTGCCCGGTACTACGGCGATGGTCGATCGAGGTTTGCATATCACTGCCGCCCACTGTCGAACACTATAAACTGTGCGCCCCCTGCGTCTATACACGCAAAGAGATAATAAACTTCAGGAGGCATTGGCGGCATTACTACGGGAAGCAGCCAAAACAAAAGAGCCCACGTTAACGTAAAAGCGGATGCGCCGCCGGGTCCGCATCGCCGCCTCTCCGACCTCCGAAGCGTGACGCCTGGCACCAGTGTTGGTGGCTGTAGGGAAGCACAACGGTTCATGTAGGAGCTGGCTCATACTGTAAATGCTATACCAAGCTTTACCCTCAGCTTTCTCTGCGAACGCCTCCCCCTTCTTTTCTAGCTGTCGATCGGTAATAAAAAGCGCTTTCATGGCTCATTGCCTCCCATTCGCTCTATGAGCCGAGCGGCTCCTGTACGCAGTAAGTCAGCCAACCTGGCACACAGGAAACATTTATTTGAAATTACTTACGAAGAAAGCAAACAAGCTCGAACTAATCATGGTCAGCGCAAAGGGAACCAGGGCATGAACAGTAGGAAAGACACAAGCGATGTCTATAGCTGAACGTTTATTAGGAAAATACTAAGTTAATCAAGAAAACGCACAGACGAAGAGAGGGCCCCCAAACGTTATCTCTCACACACACTCGCACACATGAGTTGTCTAGAAAGGGAACCCAAGTGGTGTCGGGGTATTCTGTGTCGTTCCTACTTAGGGCCAAATTTTCGTGTAAAGGCTTCCCCGGCCGCTGAGCTCGGACGTTTTTGAGAGCTTGAAGACTTCCAGCTACAATTCATACATTGCAACAAATGAACAACGGTCCGTCACGTGTAAGATTAGGGTGAAGGCAATTTAAATTCTGAACTATTGTGAAATATTATTAGCAATTCGCTGATTTTTTTCTCTTTGCATGCAAAGGCCCCTGTCCCTGTCCAACGATTTTCCGTCCGGCCCTCCGCCATTTTGTCTTCATGCAACTCGGCCCTCCACCTTAAAATGGTGCCGAACCTTCTTTCTGTTAAGTGCGAATTGAGAATCGATTAAGCAAGAGCGTACTTAACAAATTAAGAGCCAACAAAGAAACAAAAAGGCCTTTATGCTCGCCCAAACACTTTGTTCTATTTTGTTCTACGGTTCCTGCTTTCGGAATTAGACAACAGATATCACGCTGCTGATGTTCCCTGCATTTTATGACATTTTATGACGTTCCCGGAATTTAATGACTGCACCACAATCAAAAAAAAAAAAAACTTAGTGCCCTTACACTCTGTGAAGTAGAATGAGCGGCGGAGCTGGACAAAGTACACGAAATGCACGACACAAGACACGTTGGTTTGTGATTTGCGATCGAGATATTTAATTAGCATTTAGCACATTGAAACTTTGAAGAAACTCGAAATGTATTCCAAAGGAATAACATAAAGCTGTCTGTTTCCCTCCCGCGTCGTAGGCGTCTTAGTGTCTGCGCAACACCAGCCCAATCCGATGGACCACGGAGGACACCGGAAAGTTCGCATTGCAATGGGGCGGTGGACGTACACTTTAAACCTATCGCCAGCACAACGGATATGTCATCAGTGAAGGCATGAAACCGATATCTGTCCGTGCACCCTCCGCCTTCCCTCTGCTCCCAGCTCGTGCCTGAAAACCGGTAACCAGTTATGTGCGTTTGCTTAGAAGTGAAAGGCACCGCCAAAATTGTCGCTCTGAAAGCCCTTCAAGCTGAACAAGAAATATTGGCTCACGTCAACGGTGCTGTTCATCCGAGAGAGATTCCCAGCTACTCGGCGTTCTGGAACGTGCGGTAGAAATGGCGGTGCCAGCGGCTTTCTGCTCTTTTCGCTTTTGTCCCGGCAGACGCTCCTTTGATTGCCGCTTTTCTTCCTCCGGCTGAACGACGCGCGTCTGTCCATAGGCGTCCTGCGCTGGAGTTTTGGCGACATGCAGCGCCCCTAGCAGCCGACGCGTCTGGGTAGTACAAAAGCAGACGACCCTCGCCGCCCTCCATGTGTTTTCAATTACAAGCCAGATTGAAAGTTGGTTGTGGCGTGTTTAAATGACTGCATACTGTATAAAATAGCCCTTAAAGTACTTCCAGAGGCTAAACAAAATATTATCCGCTAAAAGAAGCCGATTTGTCAGCTTTCTTTTGAGCGAGCTGTCGCGGTGGCCGCGGCGTGGGACAATATTGCCAGGTCGGCTAGTTTAACTCTTTGACGACAGTTACAGTTTTTTTCTTCTTGCGTGCGGTCGACAAAGGAAAGTTCACGAGGAGCATAAACACGGAACCCTGCTCATCTCATACCCTCAGGTATCTGCAAAAGGGTGCTTCTGCGGGAGCATGCAAGCGAACGCAAGAATTGCGCAGCCGACTCAGCTGACACTGCTGGCCTGCCACCGCCTTTGAAACTAGTGGAAATTTTGTTTCGTATTTCGGAAAATAAATTATTCTTGCGTAACGTTTTACGGCGCACGATTTACGAACGGCAGGGTACATGTATACTAGCCAGTAGGTGTGGCAATAGCGCGAAATAAACAAATTAGGCGCTAGCTATTAAAGGACGCAAAACATGCACCAAATCACACGCCCGCTGCCTGCAGAGATGTGTACTTCTATAGCATCACATAACACAGCATAACATAACACAGCCGCATAAACGGCGCGGGGCTCCGAATATTTACATAGGATCATCACTGACTGTGTTGGTTTTCTAGTGCAGGGGTCGTCGAATGTGAACGCCGACACGCCAGTGTTGACTTCAAACGGAGTTAAACAGCGAGACAAGAACAGATAAATGGCGTACTCCAGTTGAATTGTCCCCAATCTTCACACTTCGCCAGATTATTGTCAAATATTATAAGAAATTCGCAGATTTTTTTTCTTTGCATTTAAAGCCCCCCTTCTCCTCCCACCCGATTTCCCGTCAAATCCTCCGCCGTGATGGCTGCATGGAACTCGGCCGTTGCTGACCCTCATTCTAGGTTATTAATTGCGAACTGGGAATGTATGCTGCAAGAGCGTAACTAAGTAAAGTTAGAGCACACCAGGAAAGCGAGCGGCCTCTTAGTTCGCCGACCACTTTGTTGTACGGCCACTAATTTCGGAATCGCAAAACAGATTTCACGCTTCTGATGGTCGCGGCATTTTGTCACTGAGACACGCAACAAATTGGCAAGCTAAGGCTGCACCGTGTATTCGTAACGGCGACACAATGAAAGTGCACGCATAGTGTGCAGATACACAAAAGAGCAGCGCACCGGAGCAGGCGAGCCTGCGGTCCGCCTGACTCACTTGCTTTTTAAAGCGCGATCATCGCCGATTGCGTCACTCTTCTTTTTTGATCGGCTGTTTTTGAGAAGTCTTTGTCACCTAGACTATTAGTTTAAGCAAGAAATTTCACTCAAAATTTCACTTCGTACGACCATCAATCGGTGAACCTGCGAGTAGCAGACGCCGTCACGGTCCTGGCACTTTCTTCGGCGCTGTAAACGTGTTTAGTGCTGCAAAGCTTTTTCCCCTAATGCCAAGTTGATCGCTGAGATAGATCGGACGCGTCGGGGATGAGCTGGTGACCACGTCGCAAAATAATCTGGAGCGTCGAGCTCATTTTGCTTTTGTCAACATTGGATCCTATGGGACCCGCGCAGCTTTGTACTACCCGGAAGTACTGCCGGAAGCCGCTTGCGCAGCGCCCCCTTGGCAGCGCAGGAGCCCTATTGAGAGTTAAAACCTGGAAGTACTCGAGCTTTATTCTAGCTAGTGGACAAACAGGTTGCTGTCCGTTTCCGTCCGCTTAGTCAGCATTCCACTGTCTGTGTAACACATCAACCCAAACCACATTCAGTACAGCTGACAGGTCGAATGGAGCAGCGAGACTTCCACGTTTAAATTTCCGGCAGCACAGTGCGCATGTCATCGGTAGCGGCGTGAAGACTAGCTATGCATGCATGCCCCACTTCTTTCCCCCAAACCAGTGCACGCATAAACCGGCAACCGGTGATACCCGCGTGCTTAGGCGTAAAATACAGGGGCGAAAATATCGCGCGGAAAGCCTCTCATGCTGAAAAACTGTCGGCTCACGTTCGCGTTTAAAGCCGGCAATTTGCTGTGGTAACGCCTCATAAAGGCGCTACCACCGTTAATAGCTGATTGCGAAGCTTGTGAAAGAACATTTGTGGAAAAATAGTTGTTAAAGAGGTGTCAGCAGTGGTGAGGAGAAGTCCGGTGGGGTTCGCGTTATTGTGGGCTGCGTTTTAGGTTACATGGTGTGCCGTCAGAAGTAATTGGAGCACGGGAGCTATGGCCGAACCGCATAGGAGCTCCGCGTAGCCATACCAGCGGTAAACGAAAGGAGCAGAACACGCATGCACGCCGGCCGACGGCGATAGCCCATCTATACCGTCTATACTTCTCAACCCAGCGCTTTTAATACGGCTTCTAGCATTACCTGCCGCATAATAGTCTCAGCGATGGCGCTGATAGCGGAGGCGGTATCCGGCAGTGTCGCTCATGCACTTCCACCGCACGTGAGCTGCTGGAGGAGCGTCGCAATCGCGGGGATCTGAAGTGACAAGTTTTCTTTTCTATTATGTTTATGTGGGTCTGCTATCAGCGCCATCGCTGAGACCAGTATGCTGCGAAAAATGCTCGAAACCCCAATAAAGAAGATGATTGAGAGGTACAGTGGGGCTATCGGAGTCGGAAGGACCCATGCGTGTTCTGCTCCTTTAGTTTACGGCCGGTGCTGCTACACGGCGCTCCTATGAGGTTCGTGCGCAGCTCCCGTGCTCCAAAAACTTCTGACGACGCCTGTACACGAAATTAGCGAGATCACACGAAACAAGGGGACAGCACAAACGCAGCTATCAACTTTTTATTACAAGTACAATATTTGCATGGACATCATAAGGGACAGCAACATGCCTCAATAACAAGCTTCAAGAACACCGCTACACATGCCAGCAAACAGCCCCTTCAGGCAATTTGTCACTGCACTGGATTATTGAGAGTGCAATCAACTGTTTGAAAATTTTTTGTTTTGGAAAAATAAAAGATCAACCACACGCGAAGCTTCGGAAGTCAATCACGTATGAAGCGACCAGAGCGCATCCGTGAACTCATGCTCAGTTATACTGACCGCGCGTGATAGACCCAATGAAACGCAGCTTACAGAGAGTCTACACATTGAAAGAAAAGGCGCCACGTACGCGGGTTAGATTCGCGGCCCCGGTGGCCGCTTTTCTGGCGAAGGCGAAAAGCACAAACGCCTGTTTTAATTTTCAGATTTAGGCGCCGATTAAATATCCCCAAGTGGTAAAAATTAAATCTCAGCTCTCCGCTACGGCGCGCCTCATAAACCTGCGTAATTACGGCGTGTTAAACCATGTAACAAATCATGGGCGTCATGCCGAGAATACGCTGCTACTTAAACATTAAACAAAGAAAAAGTGCCTTTTACCAGATTGTGATGCTTTGTCCCCTGTCACCTGGGAGTTACAGTGAAAAATTTTCCCACACTTGCCCCTCCTCCCCATTCATTGGCATATTGCAACGCTTCCGACATGTTTGGTCTCGCAGGAAATAATGTACTTGTAATAAATAAATATGCAGTGGCACTTACACTGTCCACTTCGCATGCCCTAACTTTTTACCATGCAACCTAAAGCGCACTCTACAAAACGAAGGTGAAATTCATTTTTTTGTATACAGGGCGCAATAATCGGCCTAGCAAAGTAGCAGACACCACCTCCTGGAGTCTGCCATTAAAGCTGAAATACTGTCGCCCTGTACAAATATTTTAGCTGGTGAGCTTAGAAGCTGCATTGCCGCTTTGGGAGGTTTCTTGTTACTCCTTTTTCAGCGTGTGCTTTTAACAGTGAGGCTGTTGTTGCTTTCCGTGTGTGCGGTGAGCGACGTAATGAAAAAACTTCTTCATAGTTACTCCGGCTGCTTACCGAGCACACGAGCAAGCGTCTCACGAGGAGCGCCCGACGTCGTCCATGCTTGCGCGTGGCGCTCGCCAAAAATACAGACAACAGTACACATATGTATGCGCCTAAAGGGCACAAGGCAGCTCGCGCTGCAGACGGCCAATTCGCGAAGTAGGTTGCCACCTGCGAACAAAACGACTCGGACCCGCCAGTCATGCATGAAGATGACAACGGTAAAGAATGATATGACAATGACAACTACTGCCGCGGTGAAAAGCGACTGTACAACATGTAAATAAACAATTTCAAACTTAATGCAATGCGTTGTGGTGCTTACATCGAAAGGGAGTGCGTAAAGATAATCAAATCATCCAGCTTCGTTGTGGTTCAAGCCTTGCGCAACATAATGCAAACTTCGCCATTTTAATGGGAAGCTTTTTATTTCTCGCTGGTGGCGTGGGAGCCTGAGTAAAAGAAATGTACGAAAGCCAAGTTTACACAGAGTGTTTCCAAAAACAACGATGATGTTAAGCGAAGGAACATCAAGCGCCTCAAGAAGAACCTTTCGCGAGGTGAGAATTGAACCTAGGTTTCCCGGGATATGAAGCCGACGTCTATCCAATTGCGTCATCCTGACGCTGTTGAATCAGTTTCAATTTTAAGCTGTGAGGTTGACTCAGGTTACACGGGAAAAAGCTTCGCGCTTTAGTTCTCGGACTACAGGTTCTTTTTTGTCAGTTTGATCAAGTTGGTAGTAGTTAATTATTGTTTTGGGCCATGCCTCATAGCCAAGGTGGAGCGTATCTCTTAAAACACCCAATTATTTTCTCGCTTCATGTAACATAGTGGTGTCGGTGCCAATAGGGCCGCATTGACGGTCTCCGCAAAATAGAACGATTCATGTGGTTTACAATAAAGGCGAAGTTAAAACTCCCGTGCTGTAAAAAAAAACAAGGTCAGTTGGAATGTCAATTAGTGGTGGTTGTGACTGATCGTAAGTAGGTGATCGCAGTAGAGAGTGCGCGTGAGTGGTGGAAGCGAGTGGTGATTGCGAGTGAGTGTGAGTGGCCATTGCAAGTGGTTAGTATGAGTGCCAGGGAGTTTAAGCGGCGAATGCGAGTGGTGAGCGTGGGTGAGTGCTAGTGGTGACGTTGAGTGGTGAGCGTGAGCGCGATACCGCGCCTTTTAATTCATGAACGCTTGGGGTTCGTGGGAGGGGGGTTGTCGCCTTATGGGAGGACCACAGCTGCTGGCTTGTCATGTCTACCTGATTCTCACAGGAGCCATGAAGACAAAGTTCATGTTTGCTTTATTCGAACGATTTGGTGTTTTATGTCGCCCCCACGCTAGTCTGTCCGCAAACGATACTTTTTTCGCTAAGAAATTAATCAATTTATGATAAAACTTTCATTCTCCCGCAAAATCCCGAGTTTCGCAAGGTCGTCCGCGATGACTTCAGGAAAGAAGGCCTTGAAGTGAACGCGAACGCGGCACTAGGCATCCAGTGAATTACAGAGCTTTGTTTACAGGCAGTCCTCCCAGATGGCGCTACCGTACCGTGGCTTACATTTGCCCGCTTTTTGCCTTTGTCTTTTACCGTATTTGCGCCTGGCTTGTTTTTATTACGGTAGAAAGTACTCGTGTTGTGAAACATGGGATAGAGTCGACAAACAGGGTCACGTAAGACAATATCGCTTGCGCTAATCACCCTGTGTCGTGTCAGACAACCCGAAAGCGCATTCTGCTGTACAGCTATGACAAGCCAAGTGTGTGTAGTACCAACAGACATACGCTCTGGTACTTCAATGTTTACGTGTACTTTCGTAGCCTGCACGTTTACCCCACGATTTGTACGTCTATAAAAGGAATATATGCATTGCATTTAGGCAAAAAATATCTCGTGAAGGAAGATTATAGGCCCTGCATAGCTTGCATTTGCTTTTGCTGGCCTGCGCCATTCGCACAGCTGTCTGGTATGATATCATAGGTTCTGTTGTGGCAAATGAACTTGTGAGTGAAGGAAGATTATAGGCCCTACATAGCTTGCATTTGCTTTTGCTGGCCTCCGCCATTCGCACAGCTGTCTGGTATGATATAATAGGTTCTCTTGTGGCAAATGAGCTAGTGAGTCGCATGGCTATTGCGGTTTTTTCCTAATTATCATGCTTCTTTCAGCAAGTTTACGTTAAAAGTGGTGTCAGTATGATTATAACCAGCCAATCTTTAGAATGAACAAAAGACGTGTTTTGTCTTCATGACTCCTTTAAATACATTATTGGGTTTGCATTCATCAATATGCATTACCATGTCTATGACGTATCCGTTCTATCCGAAATGGCAGAAACTCACTTAGGTTCTCACACTTCGCTCGAAAATTCGAAGTCCGCTTCACCAGTGTATACTAAGGCAGCTATGGTGCATTATACACAAGTTGAAGTTCTTGTGCGGGCGAAGGATCATCAGTACATATTTACATAAGTACAATCCCACAATGTAGAGACGTATATCAGTGGTGAGGACAATGTTATTTCCGGTTCTTTTTTTGCAGTAGCAGTAGCGGTTTCCGGTCTGCAGTAGGAGACCGAATAAGAAAGTTGTAGCAGACGGTTTGTTTCGGAAGCACGTACGAAAACATCGCGAAAGGGGGTGCTCGTTTAAATAGGGACTCGTATAAAACATTTCATAGTGTTTCAAACAATGTATTGTTTGAAATATTTACTAAATAAGATACTTTGATGAGTTTCTCCTAAATTATTAGAATTTCGTTGTTAACCAGATTGGCTACAGAACAGGAGAATTAACCGTTCGTGCACTCTCAGTAAAAAGAAAAGGCGTTAATTTTTATTTCTTTAGCTTTAAAATCGCGTGTCCTTCATTTCAAAATTTTGTAATTACAGAAATTTTTTGCGTTTTTGTGCCATCGTATTTGAATTATCTGTTGCAAAAACGTTTCAACCCAAGCCGTTAATAAAACTAAGGTGGGCACGCAGTGTAATGAAGTCCCATGACGAAACGGATGCCCTCGATGTGAGCCGCATAGAGCCAAGCGCCAGATTCCTCTCCAATGTAATAGTCAGAAACTCTAGGCTCTAGTATTTTATCGGCTGACATAAGGTGCGGTTTCTCTGCAGGAAAATGCTCGGTCCTGCTTATTATGATGGATGCACTCGGTATCTTGGGCAAGAACGGCTCCATGTAGTCACACTAGTCGTGCATAGCCTTCAAGGATAATCTCAAATATAATTTTTACCAGAAACACGCGGTGGGCGGCCCCATTGTTCAAAGGCGCCTGGCCGTCCACAATACAATTTCTGCGCTTGTATTGTGGTTTCCTTCAATGCCTTGGCCTATGATATATGCCTACTTAGTCTTGCGAATGCGCCCGGCGTCTTCGGCATGGGCATTGTATTATTTCTGCCCACGGAAGTCATTTTTGCCCACGGCGATGAAACCGCTTGGGTAGACGTATACAGCTTTGCTGTAATTTACTAGTGTTACGGGCCATGCTCAGGGCTTTCTATGTATGCGAAGGCAACAGCCTGTTTGGGCCGTCTATGTAACTGTCGAAATTTGTAGCCGCACCCTTCATCCCTTGACTAGTCTTCTAAACTAGCCTCGAGTTTCGCGATGGTTGCGCCAAGTGCCGCTGTTTCACTGCGGCGTCTTCGGGGTGGGCGCTGCGTGGCTGATCGGGTCTCATGCAGTGTTTCGTCTCTCTTGTTTCTTGTTGCCTTTGCGGTCCCCCAAAAAGTTTTTATCGCCCCCGTGCGATATCGCAACTCTGGGTTATAAAACATTTTTACTCAGGGTTGCGTCAGTCCGCGTGCGGCATTCGGTTCAGGAGAAACGTATTTTTGAACGCTATTTAAATGCGGAGCATTTCTTAGGCTCGCGATGTCACTCGTCGATGTTGTCGGCGCCGTCCACACGCTCATTGCGCATGCGCATCGCGTCGAGGCGCAGGTGCGCGTCTCTCCCCCGTACCCTTCTCGCTCTCAACATTAGCTGCGGCGGTGTTAGGGGGGGAGCGCGTCTGTGCGCGCATGAGTCGTAGCTACCCGTGCGCTGCGTAGCGCTCGACAGTAACGGCGGCAGGGCGTGTGCACGTGATAACTGCGTGGTGGGTGCGTGGAAAGTAAGCGCGCTTGTGTGCGGAAGTGTGCGCATGCCCGTCTCTCCCCCGTACTCCTCTCCCTCGAACGCGGGCGGTGTGTATATAAGCGGCGGAGCGCACGTTCGAAATTCAGTCAATGGCGTCTTTGCTTGCCTTTCGCTTGACTTGACGCTTTGCTTGGCGGCACCAAGCAATAAAGACAGACTTTAACTTTACACTCCTTGCCTTCGCTTCTCCTTCATTCAATAAATAAGAATAATAAAGACGAAATAACCATTAAGCATTCCCAAAATATACCCAATTACGCAAAATTCACGCGATACCCCCACCACTCTGCGACGCATTTACTCGATTTCCCCCCGTGGGAAGATGCGGGCGGGTTTTTTTCAACACACCACGTAGGCTAATGCGTTCTTCATATTGGAAAACAAAAAATAACACGCTTGCACCATACAATCCATATTCACTTCCGCAAGCAATCGCGCGCCAATCCGAATCCAGAACTACAGGGCTCCTGCTCTTGAGTTTTGGCGACATGCATCGCCCCTAGCGGCTGACGCATCTGGGTAGTACAAAAGCAGACGACCCTCGCCGCCCTCCATGTGTTTTCAATTACAAGCCAGAGTGAACGTTGGTTGTGGCGCTTTGTGGCGTGTTTAAATGACAGCCTACTGTATATAATAGCCCTTAAAGTAGTTGCAGAGGCTAAACAAAATAATATTGTTACGGGACTAATGTGGGCAATGTCTCACAGCGCCTTGACCGAAGAACGATTACGAGGACGACGACGTTCCTGGCTCGCATGTTGCGTGAGCTCTGTCGTGGCCGCACTGTACATACTGTGAATAGATCGCTTCACCCCATCCCATCGTTCGTGTCATCTGTGTCCTGCCGCCACGTAACATTTTGGTAGAGGTGCGGGGTTCACCCCCATCCTGGCCTCCGAATCGCATCGCCTCGGCCTTGGGCCAAATCGTCGAGGGACCATCGGCCATGTCCGGCAGCCCCAGCCCACTTCGACCTGCATTCGACTACGTCCCCCGCCCCGTATCCCAAGCCTGTGTGCAGCCAATGAAGACCAGCCGATACAAGCCGAGAACAGACCAAAGAAGACGCCGTGTCCCCAGCCCGTTCGTCCGACGTGGTTCGAATTCCGAAGACGCTTCGTTTCTGCCTGGAAGACATCGATTCTGTGGGGCCAGGCATCAACATGGACGTCATCTTCATCTGTGGCGGCAGGCAAATCTCCACTGTATGTTTCCATCGCATCACTCACCGCATCGCAATCTTCACGTTGCCTTGGCATCGACCGGGACGGTCGCCCTCGACCCCGGGGTGATGTTACGGGACTAATGTGGGCAATGTCTCACAGCGCCTTGACCGAAGAACGATTACGACGACGACGACGTTCCTGGCTCGCATGTTGCGCGAGGTCTGTGTCATGGCCGCAACGTCCCTTCTGTAAATAGATCGCTTCACCCCATCCCATCGTTCGTGTCATCTGTGTCCTGCCGCCACGTAACAATATCACCCAAAAGAAGCCGATCTATCGGCTTTCTTTTGAGCGAGCAGACGCGGTGGTCGCGGCGTGGGGTACTATCGCCAGGTCGGGTGGTCTAACGGTCTGGCGAGAGTTACAGTTTTTTCTTCTTACGTGCGGTCGACAAAGGAAAGTTCACGGTTAGCATAAACACGGAACGCTGCTCATCCTATATCTTGACGTAACTGCAAAAGGTAGCTTCAGCGGGAGCATGCAAGCGAACGCAAGAATTGCGCAGCCGACTCAGCTGACACTGCTGGGCTGCCACCGCCTTTGAAACGAGTGGAATTTTTAGAAGCGACTGCATCTCATTCACTTGCCTTGTCCCTCCATACGGCGTTGTTGTTGTCCGTCCACACCCCTCCCCCATTCTCCTCGCCACGCGAGCTGCGCTCTCCGTCGCTCGCCCCCTCTCCTCGCCGATAGCGAACGCTATCTCGCGAGAGGCATTGGATTGGATTCGATTCGGTTGGCTTGGCTTGGCATGGCTTGACTTGGCTTGGCTTGGCTTGGCTTGGCTTGGCTTGGCTTGGCTTGGGTTGGGTTGGGTTGGGTTGGATTGGATTAGATTTGGATTGGATTGGATTAAAGTGGATTGCGTTGGATTGTGTTGCGTCATAGCCGCGGTCGTTCCAGCATCGGCGTTCCGATTTCCATCGAATGGAGCCTAAGAATTCTGCTATCGCCCGAGCAACCGTAACAAGCACCGACCACTGTGATAACAGGAATGCTAGCACCACTGAAGACAAGGCTGCGAAGCGGCGTGAACGTGATGCTGAACGCAAACGATTGAAGCGAGCAGCCGATTCCGAACTTCGTAAACGTGATAACGAACGCAAACGGTTGAAGTGAGCAGCCGAGGCTGAACTTCGTCAACGTGAAGCCGCTGACGTACGCGACAGCGAGCGGCCAATGCTGAACGCCGCGTGTTTAATAAAGAATACATCATACGCGTTCCTCACACGTTTCACGCAATTAGAGAATCAACCCAACGGAAACACCAAGTGAACCCCAAAGATGCGTCGCATCTCCACAGGGTTCCCTTCGCGGGAAGGTGGGATAATGTTTTTGTTTCTTATTTTCGGGAACTAAATGATTCTTGCGTAACGTTTTACGCCGCACGATTTACGAACGGCAGGGTTACATGTATACTAGCGAGTAGGTGGGGCAATAGCGCCAAATAAACAAATTAAGCCTAATAAAGGACGCAAAACATGCACCAACACAAATCACACGCCCGCTACCTGCAGAGATGTGTACTTGTATACCATCACATAACAGAGCCGCATACACTGCGCGGGGCCCCGAATTTTTACATACGATCATCACTGACTGTGTTGGTTTCTTCTAGAGCAGGGGTCGTCGGATCTGAACGCCGATACGCCGTTTTGACTTAAAATGGAGTTAGACAGCGAGACAAGAACAGAGAATTGCCGCCCTTCAGTTGAATTGTCCCCCCATCTTCACACTTCGCCAGATTATTGTCAAATATTATTAGAAATTGGCGTCCTCCAGTTCAATTGTCCCCCCTCTTCACACTTCGCCAGATTATTGTCAAATAATATTAGAAATTCGGTGATTTTTTTCTCTTTGCATTTAAAGGCCCCATCCTCCTCCCACCCGATTTGCCATCCAACCCTCCGCCGTGTCGGCTGCATGGAACTCGGCCGTTGCTGACCCCCATTCTAGGTTATTAAGTGGTAACTGGGAATGTATGCTGCAAGAGCGTAATTAAGTAAAGTGAGAGCAAACAAAGAAAGCGAGCGGCATCTTAGTTCGCCAACCACTTTCTTTTACGGCCACTAATTTCGGAACCGCAAAACAGATTTCACGCTTCTGATGGTCGCGGCATTTTGTCACTGAGATACGCAACAAAACGGCAAGCTAAGGCGGCACCATGTATTCGTAACGACGACGCAATGAAAGTGCACCCGTAGTGTGCAGGTACGCAAAAGAGCGGCGCACCGCTGCAGGCGAGCCTACGGTCCGCCGGACTCGCTGGCTTTCTAAAGCGCGATCATCGCCGATTGCGTCACTCTTCTTTTTTGATCGGCAGTTTTTGGGAAGTCTTTCTCACCTAGAGTATTAGTTCAAGCTAGAAATTTCATTCAAAATTTCGCTTCGTACGATCATCCATCGGTGAACCTGCGAGTAGCAGACGCCGTCACGGTCCCGGCACTTTCGTCGGCGCTGTAAACGTGTTTAGCGCTGCAAAGCTTTTTCCCCTAATGCCAAGTTGATTGCTGAAATAGATCGGACGCGTCGGTGATTGAGCTGGTGACCATGTCGCCAAATATTCCGGAGCGTCGAGCTCATTTTGCGTCTGTCAATGCGGGATCTTATGAGACCCGCGCAGCTTTGTACTACCCGGAAGTACTGCCCGGAAGCCGCTTGCGCAGCGCCCCCTGGGCAGTGCAGGAGGCCTATCAACACGCCCACTGCGGCGGACGATCGCAGCGCCAGACTAAGTTGGTTTTGTATGTAACTCTATGGTCTGAGCACCCATTCTGCGGTTGGGTAAAGAATATATTCTGTTCTTCGCGGCGTGCCTTGGGTAAAGAACGGAAACGGCCACTTCCATTCGCGCCCGGTTATCTGCATTAAACCGCCTGAAGTTTGTTTGGTCTTAAATGCGTCCTTCTTTGGACGGAAATCTCAGCCTGCCTGAAGGGGCTGCCTTGGGAGCACCTTGAGCTAACCTACATACCCGCGTTCTCGAGTAGCGATGGCACCGCTGTCTATTTTGTGCATAGCCGAGTCGACCAAGGATGTCTCTCTTCACAAGTAAACAAATTTGGCTGCACCTATGAATAGGAGTTTGAAGGTTTTAGTTATGTCATAGTGGTTAATAATGAAGCAGATGCCAAACATATGCCTACAGCAGGTGAATCCAATTGGTGGGCATAGAACTATCATATTCACTATTGTAGGGTGTTCAGAGACCTAAGTTGTGTTGCATATAGCAGTGATTAGGAAATCCGACAAAAATAACCTAATTTTTCATTACTTACGGTTACACCACCACGTATAGCAACATGGAGCACCATCTGGAGATGTTCTTCAGCTATATACATCACCTAGAAAGATTGAATACTAGGTATGCCTCGCATTTCGGTATATGTACCACCGCTTTATTCATTATGCCAACGTTAAACCCGGGGTCACAAACCTGCTGTGGCAGATTTTACCGAATATTGACGCTTGTCTTCTAGTGTGCTCACAGCAACAACGTTGATGACGAAGTTGCATTACCAGAGCTGGGTGCCAGTAATGCTGAAGCTCATTGTGAAAGTTTCGCCTAGTGCTGATTTAGGTTAGGGTCACCAGCATTCCTCATTTATCAAAAATAATTGGGTCATCAAAATCCCATCAGCCGCTGTGTATCATGTACTTCACACCACAGAACATATTCCGTATTGCAATTTCAGCAACGAAAAAACAAAAACTTGACGACAATGGCAAAATTATTGTCTAACCAACTAGCCCAACTTTCCGTCCTTAAAAACTTGACGTTGACAACCTTGCCCACTTATCCGACTGGTTTTGTTTGAGACATGATAAGTTCTTTGTACAAGCTGGACCCAACAAAATTCTGTACGCATGCATCACCACATTAGTTTTCTTACGTGCAACACGTATATTGCATTGCTGTTTGGCTTCGAGAACAAGCAAAAAGAGACACAGAAATTTCAAGGGACCGATATCTATCAGCAATTGTCATCACAAAAATTTAATTTCCCTCCTAGCATTGTTTCACGAAAGTTTCTGAGGCTTACAGCATGGCTAAGATGACCTAATGGGGGAGTTGAAAGGAAGAATAGAAGAAGAAAAAATTTTGCTGAATGCGCTATACACTGAAAACGGCAAATAGAGACTTCAAAGAAAATAAAGGACTGGTCTACAACACCACGGACGAGAAAGATCAAAAGGGAACGAAATAAGCCGGCAAAAAAAAATTGCCACACAAACGATGCTGCGTGCTGGCAACGCCCCTGAAGCCCCAATGTTTGTTTGTTTTTAATGAACTTCCATCCGCTGCTTCAACAGAAGGCAGGATTTGAATGCATGGCTGCGCCTCGTCAGAAACCACTGAAACATGACTGATTTGCTGTGTAAATTATTTAAAAGTGCACATAATTTTTATTTGTTTTTATATTTTTGTATGGAGTGCAGATGCTGCCTTCTGGCAAACGTCTGTGCCGACATGACTCGCGGAACTGCAATTGTTTTGTTTAGTTTCTGCTCTTTTCTACATGGAAATTTAAAGCATAAAGACCTCGACACCTATACTAATGAACACTTCCACTACTCGCTTTGTGTTTGGCAGTACACTAAGCTATAGCTAACACCAACCCAAAAAAGCACTCCGTGTTTTATCTGCACGTGTTTTTTCAGAAGCTTGTGAATTTTCTTAGCTTTCAGAACACCATAAGGGCAGAAAATGCGTTTTCAGAGTCTTAAAGTGGTGATGATATCCCGTCTTAGCTTTCAGAACACCATAAGGGCAGAAAATGCGTTTTCAGAGTCTTAAAGTGGTGATGATATCCCGTCTTTCCACAAAACAAATTACAGACCTCTTAATTAGGTAACGATAAAACATTCTTGCCCTCTCCCCTCAAAAATATCTTATAGTGTAAACAAAAATTGGGTAAATACGAGAAAGTCAGCTATGTCAAAGGACGACAAACAAGATGATCATAAATACCTGTCTTCTGTAAGTGCTCGTGCAAACCTTAAAAAATATTACATTGAAAATATAATTTATTTTTGTAATATTTAGGCTGACATATAGCTCATAAGCTTTAAAAAAGTACAAATATCAGAAAGCCTGCCAAAAGAACCATTTTATAAAAATACGTAAAAGGCCTACCGCCAGCTTGATTCACTGCTCCGCATCCTTTGCACCCACTCCATCACCTTCGAGTGCAAGCTTGTGCTCAGCCTTTCGCTGCCCGTGCACTTGCTTCATGTGGGAGGTTGACGTTGAAGAGCCACCTAGAAAACAGGGTAGACACGATTGTTTTTATTCGTGCTGCTTAAATTCATGCTGTAATGTATTCTATGGGTTGTATGCACCGTCCACTAAGGCGTACAGTGCAGCCGAGTCCAATTGGGTGGTCGGAGAGGTCCACGAGCAGTGGCGTGAATAAAGTGATCCGTTTCGCGCTGCGTGTCATCCCTGAGATGTCAGTTTCCTTATTCTATGCATTGCTTCAAACTACCTCGTGTACGCATTAAAATAAATGCGGTGGCGACGATTCGGTCACTTGGGGCGATGTAGATCATGCCGATGGTTTCCAAGTTTTTTCTCTCAGCTGCACGAAGCGGTAAGTAAAAATAGAACAAGTGCAGGGAACAGGCTTGTTCATTAGGAACCGTTGAAGGCAAATAAATAGCTGAAAGCCAAGAATTACCAGTTGCCTTGTACACACGTGCTCTTCAATACACTAAAAAAGCCAAGGTTAATACTGAGTTCCCCGGAGGGTTTGTATAATCCCTTAAGTACACTGGGTGAACTAAACAGTGAAAGTTTCAAGCACAGTTTAAGGTGTGAAAATGATACGCGGCGCGACATAACCGCGTCAATACCGTATAGTCCTCACCTGCAATTAAATGCTGGCCGCCGATTTGGTACTGATTGGCCACGCCATCAGTACCACTCTTGTCATTCGTTGCAAGCGGCCATACAGTCTTCGAGTCGTACCGCAGCCCTTGCGTAGAAACAGTCGAAAACCAGTCGTGTTTGTTTTCATTATGCGGCCTGTTTTATGCATGCGGTTGTAGTAGGCATGAACAGCCCAGTCCCGCATTACGAAGCAAAAACAAAGCCAGCTACTCGTTACGACACGGCATTCGCAAACTCACAAATCACACAGAAAGAAAAACACCAGGCCCCATTTTAGGTGGTAAAATATGTACATATGAACAGCTTATTCGAATACACCCACTGCAGCTTATTATTACCCCTGTTTCGCTAGGAACAACAGCAGGTTTCATAGTAAAAAACCCAAGTTATTTTAGGTGGCTGTTTACCCAGTTCACAGTTTTCACAGAAAACCTATCCGAGATACAGAAATTCCTGTAGCTGGAAGGTGTAGGTGGCGGACAGAATAACTGTGAAAGAAACATATTTCAAAATAAAAATTCGTATTTTTTACATGTTCATGCTTTACCAAGAAAATGAGCTTAGCACCTGAGCATACGGCAAACAATAAAACAATAATACGTCTGCCGAAAGCGTATCTCACCTATGAGAAATTCCAAGGTGGTAGCTGCTGCCACAGTATACCCCACGTAGAATCCACAGTACTCGAGTAGCAGCATTAAAGTTGCCTCCCGGTAGATTACATAGCTTTCAAAAGGATAACAGCGCAAACTGAGATAAAACACAAGAAGAAGAAGGTGACAAACACGAGTGGTTTTTCACATATATATGCCAAAAGTAAAAAAAAATACAAGAAAAGAAAAAAAAAGCAGACAAGCCGATTGCATCGGATAGCGCACAATTTAAAAAGATAGCAAGAAGAGCTAGCGTAAAAGTTGTGTTTTCTGCTCTCACCTAGCTTTCCCCCATGTGTTCTAGAGGAAACAAAACCAAAGGAACAATGCAGTCTTGGTCCGTAAAGCACGAAGAAAGGTTTGTTGAATGTGTTAAAGGCGTCGTCTATTCTGTTCCGCTTTGTTGTGGAAAAACGTACGTAGGCCAAACTGGACGATGCCTCAATGAAAGATTAAAAGAACACAACTATAACTTACATACGGCGATTTGTGGGCACCTAGGTGTCCACTGTCGGGATTGCCGCGGCTGCACCCCAGTCTTTCAAAAAACGCAGGTCATCTCAAGACACCAAGATAAAATAACAAGAGAAATAATTGGAGCCGCAGAGATATTGCAGAGAAAAGATAAATGTGTTAGCGTTCGCTCCTTCTTAGACTCGCAGAAACAGATTATTTATCTGTCCCTGAGTAGTACTTGGAGGTTCACTAAGAGGGCTCAACTTAAATTGAGGACGACTCAGCGGGCAATGGAGCGGAAAATGATAAGTGTAACATTAAGGGACAAGAAGAGAGCGGACTGGGTCAGGGAACAAACGCGTGTTAAGGACATATTAGTAGAGATTAAGAAGAAGAAATGGACGTGGCCAGGGCAAGTAATGCGAAGGCCAGATAACCATTGGTCATTAAGGGTAACAGAGTGGATCCCTAGAGAAGGCAAGCGCTGCAGGGGGTGGCAGAAAGTTAGATGGGCAGATAAGATCAAGAAGTTTGCGAGGATCAATTGGTCGCTGTTGGCACAGGATCGGGGTAATTGGAGAACAATGGGAGAAGCCTTTGCCCTGCAATGGGCGTTTGTGGCACATGGCGTCGGTGAAGTGGGACCACCGGTTTGTTATCTCCCGATATCGTGAAAGATTCTGCGTTGCTTGTGTTTTTTTACTATTGGCATATCAGAGTGATTTCTTGGTGAGTTGGTCATTCATCCTGCAAGTAAGCGCGAAATGAACAAGGACGAACGAAGTGACCGGTACACGGCGCTACTATCAACTCGTTTTATTTTCACTGTGACGTCCGATGTTATACGGAAGATACACAACTAATGTGTCACCCGTTTCCTTAAATTAGGATGCACTGTCAGAAGATATGGGGGAGTCGACTCAAGAGAGCCAACAAACCCCACCGAATCCACAGGGCACAGGTGACAAAGGGGGTGGCCGTCTGATGTGCGGCTTTCGCCAACCAGAAGGGCAAGAATGAGCAAGAGCTCTGAAGGAAAAAACAGCACAAAGACTTATATTTAGACAGGCAAGTTACAAACACAAGCACGAGGTAACGGATCGATAATGACAGACAACTTAGATGGAATTCAAATACAAGAAACAGTCCAAAACTAGACAAAATGATACAAACAGGAGCTTCAACAAATTAATATTACGAAGTGGAGCAGTTAACTATAAAAAGAAAACGAACAGTTCAATGCTTATGAGAGACATAGTCCCAGCATATTCGCCGACCGGGCCGGACGATGCACCGCTGTCGTAGGCAATTCGGCTACTAGGTAAGCGTGGTTTCGTTGTAGGCCAGGCCGTCCGAGACGATCACGATGATTCGAGGCCCGGGTGTACGTTAGACTCCTCCATGGCGCGGGTCGCCGATGGTGTGATGTACAAAGTGGCAGGGGCCGTTGTCAATCACGACGTCCAAACGTAGCTGGTTTGCTTAGGCGCGGCTTCTCTTTTTATGACCGTGCCGGCGCGGAGAGAGAGAGCACAACACACAACGTGCCCGCCGCCGTCAGTGAATAACTTCCCTCTTTCCCCTTCTAGAAACATCGATGCTCTTTCGCACTGACAAGGCCATGCCGTGCCTCCTCGAGAGTGCTCAAAGCTTCAGTGTAAGTTGAGCGGGGGAGCTTTTTATTTTGGTATTTTCTTGCCGGCGAGCCGGCGAGTGGTCGTGTTACCACCGCTTCGTTCGCGAAAGTTCCAGCTTTGTCTCGGGGCGAATAGAAACGAACTGAATGAATCGGACGACTGCAAGAAGAATTAGGCGCTGTACAATAAAATGAAAAATTTATAGGTACTTTTAGACGTCGTACGCTCGAGTTTGTGATATAATGAAAGAAAGGAGGAAAGGCGGAGGAGCACAAGCAAGTTCAAAAATATAGAAGTGAAGGATGACATTTCCAACGATCGCGTTAAAAAGGCACTTTTGCACGGTAAAATCTAATGATTGGATAAGAATTGCAGTTCTTTCTTTGTCAATGCTAAAGAAGCTATGCTAACGCAGCTGTCTTTTAAGGAAACTAAATGATAAGAGCCTTCATGATTTCTCGTGTCAACTGATCCTCGTGTCGGGCTACAATCCTAGTCTTATCAAAAAGTGGCCTTCATTCACAATCTCGGCAGTCTCTGCATTGTATTCCCAGATGTCTTTTAATCGTCGTATCTACATTATTCCTATCTACTCTAAGCCAATCATTTAAGCAACGACCTGACTGTGCGACGTACTGCCTGCCACACGGTAGAGGGATGGAATAAACTGTGCCTTCTGAAAAATTCACGTACCGCTCGTGATGCTGCGTTGCGCACTTGCTTTTCTTTTTTTCCCTCTCCATTGAGTCTGTTCATTAGTTTCGACAAGTTGTTGGGAGCAGAGAAGACAATGTTAACGTTGACGCGCATTCCTATTTTCTTGAGATTGGACGAAATGCCATGTAGGTACGGCCCGACAGCACACTTCAAGTTTTCTCTTTCTTTCTCCCTGGGTTTCACGTCTAGCTTGTTCCGAAGCTGTTTAAGCATCTTATCGGCGACCGACACCAGAAGAAATGGAGGGTACCAGGCAGACTTTAGATGTATTGCCGGTTTTTTGAAGTTACATTCCGCGACGTGGGAGCAGGATTTTATCAGCGCATTGGTAAAACAATACCTAGCGAAAACACGTTTAGTCAACTTTGAGTGCGCCGACTGAAAAGGAAGAATCGGGTTCTGGCTACGCGGATTATAGCCCCAACAGACTTGATTAGGACCGAACGAGAGCCTGAGGTGGAAGACTTTTATGGACCACTCACTTGGAGTTTGTGTCAGCACAAGAGGGGCGAGACACTATCGAAAATGTGAAAGAAGACTGGTTACGGTGGACGTGAATGCACTACGCCCACAGTGTAGGAGCACAAAAAAGTCGTCGACATTTCGGCGCACCTAAACGACGCCCTACCGCTTTAAGCGAGGAGCTAGGAGCCTGTCCAGTGAGCCTAGGTACAAGTCGCTCAGGAGAGGAGCTAAGCATGACCCTATCCAAATGCCTTTTTTCTGAATATAAACTCTGCCCTCCCATGTCGCCTACGTGGAATACAGGTAGAAGGAAAGTATTTTTATAGTTTCCTTAAAAGACAACTGCATTAGCACAGCTTATTTAGCATTTACAAAGAAACAACTGCAATTCTTATCCAATCATTAGAAATTACCGTGCAAAAGGGCTTACACGCGATCGTTTGAAATGTCATGCTTCACTTCTTTATTTTTTTTACTTGCTTGTGCTCCTCCCCCTCTCCTCCTTTCTTTCATTAGCTGTGTATCTTCCCATATAAAATCGGACATCACAGTGAAAATAAAACGAGTTGATAGTAGCTCCGTGTCCCGTTCACTGCGTTCGTCCTTGTTCATTTCGCGCTTACTTAGACGATATTGGCATATATATGTGAAAAGCCAAGGAATAACAGTCAGTCGTAAGTCAGCGCTCGTGTTTGCCACCTTCTTCTGGTTCTTCTGTTTTGTCATAGGTTGCGCTTTTTCCCCTTTTGTAATTGTGCACCAACTCGCCCAAGCCTTAACCCTTGCTCCCTGTAGCAGCATTCAAGTTGCCATCTCCGTGGATAGCCCATTTTTCTCGCAAAAACAGCAGTGGCGCTGATAGATACTGCCTGCAAGCAATTGAAAATACTGGTGTTAAACCTTGCCTTCCAATGTTTGAGTACCAGCATTAGAATAAAAATGAATTTAGTGCTCAACGCTCGACAATTCACTATGAGGTGCGCCTAGAGCAACACTCCGGAATAAAGGACAACTGCATTAAAAATGCGACCCAATAAAAACCTTACTTCCATTTATTCTGCCTAAAAAGACTGCAAGACACCAAATACCGAACCTGAAATACTAATATGCATGGCAAAATTGACCATCAAAAATCGGCGACTATGAAACCGACATCGAGAAGTGTTTGGCCATTGCACCCACGCTGAAGTGACGTTGCAGCCGGACTCCCGGAGAAAAGCTGCGCACAACTGCACATTTGCACCTCCTCTAGTAGAAGCGTACCCAGCGGAGCTCAACCAGTTCCCCTATATTGTTGGAGGCCTAATCACCTGGTAACTTCCGCTTTATCGCTGTTTGCACGATCCACCGGCTGACCTAACGTTGTTGGCAACAGAGCTTTTTACGTGTCCTTATAATTAACAAGGCATTTTACAGTGCTACCAACGTCCGACTTGCTTTCGTTATACGCCCTGCATTTCCAAAATAAATTTTGCCGAAGCAATTTTTCAGTGCAGTTAGCCTTTGATTGCTCCACCTGGAGTTTTTAGCGTGTACATAAACCTTTTAATACCTCACCTTCATCTAAATTAGGTTTTACAGCTTAATATCAAACCTGCGACTTTGTGCACAGCGTGCCTCAGCCACTGAGCTATTGTCATCACAACAAACTATTCCGAGGGGCCTCAAGAAGTTAAACACGCACGCAAATCACTTTTGAAGAAAGTCGGCAAAAGCAATTTTAAAAATGCAAGTAAATATGGGTTTAACATACCAGAGTTAACCCCGGCCTATGGGGTGTGCTTTATTGCAGGTTTTCGGAAATATATCAACCACCAAGTACCCGTTACATGGTTCTTTTTTAACATAGTCGTCGTTCACGTGGTTCCGTTGAAAATAAGATCTGTTAATGTGCACTTAAGGACAGCCTAAGCTCAAAGGACAGTAGAGAAGCCAAGAGATGCTAAGAGGACAGGAAAAAAATTGTACAATTACAAAGTAAATAGCAGCTTACGCCATCAAAAATAAACCTAGCTATTGTCATTCATTTTGTTCTTGTTCGCAGTATTTGTCGTGTGCAAAGAATAAATAAAAAGCAATAAACATGCATTACTGTGCTTGTTGCTACATCTACAGCTTCAGGAGAAAAAGTGCAAAATATTTGTGAAAGGGTCCACATCCTTGCACTGGCTATCAATGCGCCCTCCTCGTGAAGCAACGCGAATGGGCAGACCCTTCAATTGCTCAAGGGTACGGTACCTCCTGTGGCCATTTCAGTATTGTTGTTTACGTGCTCAGAATGCAATGATGCTTCTTTGCTTCTTTCTGCCACCTAGACTCGTGGGTCATAAATGAGCCAGCTGACCTCAGAACGCTGAAACAGCCCAAGAAAGGATGCACAACAGACTGTACTATTCTTTAAGTCAGCTAGATGTGTGAGATGAGTTCATGCGCCTTGACACGTGGCTCCCACATGGCGGTATAAAACACAAGAAAGTAACATTGTTTGTCCACCTTGCTTTTGTGGTGTGTGAAGATGTGGCTCTTGAAGGTTTTGTATTTCCTGCAAACCTCTTCGCTTCAACTAATGGGACAAAGAACCCCAAGCACACTGCCGTGGAACGCAAAATGTTCAAAGCAGGCAAGCCACGCTGGAAACGTTTGTCTTCACCATCGGCAACGTCATCCTGCATTGCAATCTAGAGATGACACTCTCATTAAAATGTAAAAATCACTGCAGCAGTATTTCATCTGTATATGTCTCGTACATAAGCCCTTTTCTACACAAATGCAAGGCATTTAGCTGTGAAGTTACATTATTGGCGTACATGTACCCCACCAGTATAACCACTACTTATTAACACAGAAAAAAAATCTCTTGTACTGATTCCAAAGAAGATGAAGAAGCTGGCGTATGCGCTGCCTTGTACTTTGTCCCTTTTTTCTGTGTAATTTACTATTTGTGCAATAATTTCAAAAACAACGCCTTCCTTATCACGGAGGTTATCTTCGTATGCATCGCCGTGGTTCTCCATGGAGTCTGCCGCCCCAAAAAGGCATTGCAATCCAGTGACGCTGCCACCGGATATGTTAGCATGGCAACCCTGCTGAGAAGGGTTTAGCAGCCGCAGCGGAGTTTTCACCATCTGTGCCACCGGTACCTTGGGACGAGGAGAACACTGGTGATTCGAACTCTTCCCAAGGAGACGAGGCCACGATTGGGGTAAGAAGACGTCGTCACTGAGATGACTGACACGGATGAGGAAGAATTCAAGCTTGTGAGCCACCGTAAACAGCGTAGCATCGGCATACCTGTTATCGTGTCCCCAACTAACAGTGACCACGGCATCAGGAAAGTGAGTCCTCCTGCCTTTTATTCGGAGTTTCAATATCTCCTGGGAAGGGCTGCGATTGCGAGCATATTCGCTGCCTAACTGGCGTTGCTTCTTGTCGTCGACACAATAAACTATGCGAATGCTTTGCTAGGATGTTACCGGATCAGTGAAATTACAGTGTCTCCCCGCCTACCTCAGTCCTACGTGAAGAAAACATCACCATCAAAGGTGTGCCCAAGTAGTACAAGCAGGAGAACCTTCGGAGATATCTCGATCCTCAAGGGGTACTGCATGTTCGAAGGAATATGCATCGAAATGGCTCTTTGGGAGACAACTGAAAAACCACCCTTCTGATGCCGTGGTGGTATCGTTCGCGCCAAACAATAAATGGCCGACTATGACCAACCTCGGGTTTACAAGGCATGCAAGGGCCAATTGCACTGACACCCCTCCACATTGATTGAAGTGTCAATGTTTTGGCCCCGTCGTCAAGTTCTGCAAAGCAGTTCTGCAAAGGGCATGTCGTCATGTTCTGCAAAGCAGTGTGGCGGTACGCAAGACTTCCAGCAATGCCAGGGATACTTTGCCTATGCCAACTGCTGCTGCGATCATCCTGGAAGTGTCGTCGAGTTCTGAGATTCGGTCCGAAACACTGCATCGAACACGAGGTCTCTCCAGGTGAAAGACTTGGCTTGTCCCGGAAGGTGCCTGGGCGTGCTCCCGATGCCGAACCAGGTGTGTGCCTTCAAGAGGTGGTTAACGCTGGGGCAGTACGAAGGGGGTGAACACAGTTTTGTAAGATTGACTGATATTTTTTATTATTTTCCCAAGAATGGCCTGCTGTGGTTGTGGTGGACTGACTTGCGGTTACTGACAAGGAGGGCTGTTTCGTTGTGATGGCAAAAGGCATGTTTGATGAAAAGGCCTGAAAAGACATTGACAAGTGTTTTGCTTAGGTTTCTGTTAAGCCCTGAAAACTAAAATCGAAAGCTTTGGCCCTTCCTAACGAGTTTAATTTGTTTCAGTTGGCCACAAGTGTAACAAGCTCAAAAAATGTCAGCTGAATGTGTTTTTCACCCGCAAAACACGAAAGGTAGGGGTACCTTCCCGAGATATTGTTAATGGACGCGGCACTTGGCAACACGAGATTTCGGGCCTTTCGCAGAAGCCTCTCTCGACATTACATATTGCGGACCATTTTCTTATTCCTAGTTCGGCGCACGTGGCGGATTTTTTACAAGAAAGAATTACAGCCCACTGCTCTGCTTTTAGCATTGGTATTGAAAACTGTTTCTACTCCCACCCACATGAGCACGTTTTGGTGTCTGTGAAACAATCCATCACCGCCTACAACGACGATATTAAATGTATAATAAGTTGCGGCATTTTAGTGGAATCCTTTTTGGAGCTGCTGCTTTTCTACTTAGAATTAACTACTGTAGCTTGGTGTAGCATTGTTTATGTGCAGAGGTATGGAATCTGTATTGGTTCGAAAGTTCCTGCCATTGTTTGTGGCATTTTATTGACTCATGTTGACCGTGTATTAGCACGGGACATGGAGAGTGTGGCACAAAAACGTTCAGATTTGTTGATGACTACCTAGTATTTTGTGAAGGCTATGACCCTACTAGAAAAATGGTATACATATTGAGAGCATTGAAACGTGGAGCTTCGGGTTGACGTTTACGTGCGAAACACTAAAAGAAAGAACAATCCAGGTTTTGGACTTGTCGTTAAAGTTCGAGGAGAATGATGTATGCTGGCTCTATATTCTGCGATCGAAGAATCCTCTTCTGAACGGTTCATCGGCACAATCTAAGATTGTGAAATATGGGACTGGTTTCAACTGACTCAGGTCGGCCATTTTCAACTCTTGTTTTTACCAAATATAGAGTAGCTTTAGTTCACAGTTAGGCAGACTCAGAAATACTGGCTACGTTGACGAAGTCATTGGGCCGGCTTGTCGTAAGTTGTATTTAGTAAAGAAGAACTTGTTTCCTGCCTCTGATGTTGTCAAGAAAAAGAACGAAAAGATTGTTGTAATTCCGTACCTGCACAATATTTCACACCGTTTGAAAAAAACTGGGGAGCAGATACAACGTCAATGTGGTGTTTTAAAAATAAGTTGAACCGCATCTGTCCCGCCATCGAAAAGAGCATAAGTAGACCGGGCGCAGCAAAGAGCTCTGTTGTCCAACATGAAAACAGTTTGTTCCTTGCACATCAAACGCGGTCAATTGTATTCCTCACAAGTGTGGTCGCTTTTATGATGGCCAAACGTGCCGCTGCTAAATGTTCGTTTGCGGGAGCATGAAAGTTCATTTAAGCTGGTGCCTTCGGGCAATCTTTCCACCCATTTCAATGATTGTGGTTGTACACCTTTCCTATATGATACAACAGCACTGTTCCGGCACGGTGATCTAAAAGCGATGGAAGTAGTGGAAGCATATAAAATTTGAAAATGTCTCACTCGTGTGTTAGCACTTTGTCTTTGTCGCTTTTATATGCAAAAATTGCATATCTTGATGAGTGCTGTACATGAGCACGTGCGCCTGCGCTGTTTTTTAATGGGTTCGTGTGTGAAGTTTTTATTTTTGTTGTATACCTTCAATGCCTTTATATTGGGTATCTTCAATAAAACGTTTAGTTTTGGTTGAGCGCTTGTCCAGTGTTTTCCTCCCCTTTGTCCTGTCATTTGCGCGCTGCGAAGATGAATCTGGACCAACTAGCCCAGGTTTCTAGGCTACCTCAGTCTATAAGTAACTTTCTTGGAATCAGAAAACCGCATGGGGTAATGCAGTTGCTTCTCTCGCCTGTAAACCAAAAGAGTTCTTTGATTGATATGAAAGGCTTCAGAACATACAATTATACCTCTGTCCGAAACACAAACAAAAATGTTTTTTTAGAATTTACTGAAATAAAATAAATTGTATTTTATACCACATGGCTCACAGCAATTAAGCCAGGCCGGCAGTAATATTTCACAATCGACTCCTTTTATATGAACTGTATAATATGGCAGAAATAAAATCTGGCATCTCCCCAAGTGAAACCTGCAAGAAATATAAATTATTCATTTTATTAACGTTGTCTGACTACTGCATTTGATGTTGCAGCTGTAACCCTCTATTCTATGTTTATTACAGAAATTGCAATTGTGTCTGTTTTCAGTGGTGGGGTCTATGTAAATGTAAATTTGAGGTCACTATTCATTTATTGATTGTGTGATTTAACGCGCCGACGCAACGCTGGTGGTGTGGCCCGCGGTAGTGGAGGGCTGCGGGTAAATTTTACCTGCTGGGGATCTTTAACGTCGGCCAAAATCTCGTATGCACGGGCGCTTTGCCTTTCGCCTATATAAGAAAAGCGGCCCCGCGGCAGGGAATCGAACTCGCGACGTTGGGCTCAGCACCGCTAGTCCATAGCCGCCAAGCCACCGTGGTGGGTTGCATGTCAGTTATGTTGTTATTTCTCCTGGGTGGTTTATATTGTAAATTTACTCGCGGCGGGAACACATACTTGGCTTATGACACCACCAAATTTTGCTCCTGTGTATCTATTCTTTAAAAAAGCGGAGGTGCTACATCATTCTATTCTCAAATAACATGATTCCAAGGCGTGCATTATTATTGTTGGTTATTATTGTTAGTAAGTGCATTATTATTGGTCCTATGTACGAATATTGCCTCGTCAATCTCGCATCTACTAAAGTTTTCGCCACTTCCCCCTGCTACACGCTCCTCTCTCGCTGAAGGCAAAAACAGCGCAAAAAAAGTGCACGGAAAACGAGACAACCAAACACGGGCGCTCGTTTTCTCGTCTTGCGTGCCGCTTTTTTTTGCGCTGTTTTTTGCCTTCAGTATGAACCAAATAGCCTGTCTTCACACTTTAGTACAGTTTGTTTCCTCTCTCGCATTTGTTGTTCACCTTACACAGGAGTTCTCAAGAACTCCGCGATGCTTGATTTGTACCCGAACTCGTTTTTTATGCAGCGTACGGAAGAGCTAACAACTGAGCAATTTGGGACTCGCACGTAAAAATAATCCATTAATAAAATTTTGTTTCACTCGTCCTTGCTACTTGCTACCCGAGTATAGTTTTTCGAGTTTAAGATGTTGTGCGTTTCTTTCTGGCATATACAGTGATGTGTCAGGTGACACGTCGGAACGAATATGCATTCGATGCTGTGCAGTTGCTACATTTTCATATTTCGTTATTGGCACATAAAGAGGTGTCCTAGTAAGGTATAAAGCTTTCAGCGTCTGCACCAGTATTTTTAAAGGAACAAAGAATAAATAAAAGAGCTTTCAGCATCTGCTCCAGTATTTTTAAAGCAAGAAAGAAAAAAATTAAGGATAAAGTGAAATAAGAAATAAATAAATAAAAACAAAGAAAGGAGGAAAGCAACAAAGAAAGGAAGGAAGAAAGAAAGAAAAGAAAGAAATAAAGAAAGAAAGGAAAAGAAAGAAATCAAGAAAGAAAGGCGGGAAAAAAAGAAAGAGAGAGAACGAAATAAATAGACAAATAAGAAAAGAACGAAAGAAAGAAAGAAAGAAAAGAAAGAAAGAAAGAAAGAAAGAGAGATCAAGTAATAGCCATTGCCCTGCCAACATTTTTGTATTTCCACTTGCTGAATAAATATGCGTGCTTTGTCAAAAACTGCAACACTCGGTAAAAAGGGGTGTATTCATTTCTAAACGGTGGGAACAGTTTCTACATACATTACATATCGATGGCGCAGTGCCAATATGATGTCAATTCAGATGCGACGGAAAAACGTTCGGGAAATATATATTTATGCGCAAAGCAAATATCGCACGCGGTGGCGTATGCTACACAGACATCTTAATTTGAAAGCGAAAGTCCTGAGTGCCTACATGCGGAAACAACCGTAGTGTCATTAGTGTCCATTATAGAAAACGTTCCCGCTATAAAAGGCAAACAAAAACCACATTTGAGTTCGTATGAAAATACTACCAGAATACCTAGGTAGGAGCCGATAGCGACACCACCACGCTGCGTCAACGTACGTTCCCAGCAGCGTATCAAAAAATAGCGTAGTGCGTGCGGGGCTTTCTTCACTCGCATGACCAGTGAACACGATGGATCGTAAGTACAACTGCCGCACGCCACTGACGAAGAACTCGTACTTGGGGATGCGGTTGCATGCAGGGGTGGCATTTTACCTGTCGAAGTAATTCGCGACGAAAGAGATGCAAACATGACGTACGAGTTAAGAACTCTTTCAAGTATGAGCACTCGTAGTCACAGTGATTTTCCCGACAAAACACGCGAGCAGACCTAAGTGCCGAGGAGCGTTTTTGTAACTGGGAGCTGTGTTTACGTGCAGCTACCCCTAACCAAAAAATCCTCGGGGCACTTAGGTCTGGCTACATAGCTTGACAGGTGAATGCCTGGCGGTATTGATCAAAAACTTGTTTACTGCTGTATCGGGTTTCCATCTCTTTTTTGCTTTCGTTTTTATAATTTTGAGCGAAGCACTTTAACCCGGGTTTTTTTCTGCTACACCATGTGCGCGTATTTTTGTTCGCGTTTCTTTCGCCGTGTTACGGCGCGAATGAATCTCGCAACAGTTTCCCTGGTATAGAGGTATGCGCAATTCGTTTTCAGCACTTCTACTCACACGCCGTCACACACAGGTGTCGCGGGCACGCACTACTCTACAACTGTTGTTTTCCTATTCATAGACTTATGATGTTTGTGAAGCGGGCGCATTGCCAGTCAAAGCTCTCACTTCCGGTCCAGACTCCCAAAAACAACCGCGTAGTGGTGCACCGCCATCGGCATTTATCACCACCATATTCACCATGAGCGAACGTCATCATCATCAATAGCGATGCTGGACCGGCGCGTCGGCTTTGCCACGCGACCGATGGGAAACGGCCATGCGTCTGGGTAGGGGCATGTCTTCGCCGCTCCCAGATCCAGGTGGGCCTGCGCTTCAATCATTGTAGAAAGGCACCCCCGCTCTACCCAGCCAACGTTTCCTTCCTACTACAAGGACAACTTTGGTTATACTTTCACAGCTGCTGGAATGCTCCAAAAGTATTTCGAATTAGCACCTCACAGTATGCATTACCATGTGGCTCCCCACCATAATGCGTGTTATGGCCTGTTTTTTCTGATGGCTCTAATGGAAACGCGCATGTTGGACGGAATCGTGGAACCGATGGAATCTTCCAAGTTAAACTTTAGTCAAACGATCATTTAGCTAAAAAGACACTATTAAGAAGAATATTTATACCTGAATGGTAACCTGTTTTTTATTGGTGTGTATCGTTGGCCCCTTACAGGCGGGAGCGTCGGGTAATGTTTTTTTCGCCTATTAAGGGGTTACCCGTTTTGGCTTGTACATTAGGCGCCGTAATTGTTAAATATCTCATGTGTATATGTCTCTCCATATTTGAATCGAATGTCATGAAAAAACGGAAAAAGGGGGATAGCATAGTTGGTAGAGCAACGTGGATACCCTCATATCCTATTGCTTCACGCATGGGTTATTTTTTTTCCCTTTACAGCGGCGGCCACTTAACTGACCGGGCAGAAACCGAAACAACTACTACAACAACAATGCAATTTTTTCAGAGGAGCGGTTTGTGAATGCATTATAAACAGCCTAATCAAAAATGTGAATAAGGACTCTCAGGATCCTCGTGGGAAAGGCGGGCATTATTCGTGGATTGCAATTGATTGATTGTTTGATAGATTAATTAATTGATTGATTGATTGATTGATTGATTGATTGATTGATTGATTGATTGATTGATTGATTGATTGATTGATTGATTGATTGATTGATTGATTGATTGATTGATTGATTGATTGATGGATTGATTGATTGATTGATTGATTGTCGGCCTTAAGGGAAACATTTAAACCTGGGCTACAAGGCGCGCCGTAGTGCAGAGCTCTCCATTAATTTTGAACACCTAGGGGTGTTAACGTGCGGCGAAATCTTAACACACCTGCGTTTCCGCTTTTCACCACCACCAAAAAAGCAGCCACGGCGACTGGGATCGACCGCGCGTTCCTGAACTCAGCTACACAACATCTTCACTGAGCCACTGCGCCCGGTCGTGGAGTGTGAAGGGCAGTGCGTTTGAGTGTGTACAGGAGGGGTACGTAGGGGTGGGATCTATTGTTTTTGCCAAGCCGTCAGGTATTTGACTTTCGGGCAATAACTAATAAAAATTGTGCATTATTACTGACGTTCAGAATTATTATAAATGGTTATATTTCTTGTTCAATCTGCTTGAATCGGCTATTTTAATTATACAAGGAGGGAAGCTGGCGAAAGCTTTTGTAGATGCGATATTAGCTGACCAGTGTTCGTACATTTACCAACATAATGCACTTGCAGAAGATGCATTGAAAGCACGATATGTAAGAATATAACGATGTAGCACTTCAGATTTATTAAGGCAGGAATAGATACACACGAGCAATATTTGATGGCGTGAAAAGCCAAGAACGTGTTCTTGTAACGTGTAATTCCATATTATACCCCAAGCAGGAGAAATAACAATATGACAGGCGTGCAAGATTCTCATTATTGAACTTAACCCGCCGCTCTGGCCCGGTGGCTAAGGCATTGCTCTGCTGAGCCCCAGATCGCGGGTTCGGTTCCCTGCCGCGCGCCCGCCTTTCGTGATGGAGGCGAAAGGCAAAACCTCCCGGGTGTACAAGCTTTCGAGGCACGTTAACGATCCCCAGGTGGTCAACATTATTCGGTAGCCCTCCACTAAGGTGGCCTAATCGCGTGCGTTGGAGCAGCACTTTGAACCCTACGATCAATCAAATCAATAGTGACCTTAAAATTACGTTTACATATCCACCACCCGTGTTAACAGACAGATTGGAATTTCTGTAAACAAATTGAATACAGCGTTAAAACTACAACTGTAATGCATCATTTAGAGACGTTAAGAAAATGATTGAAGTTATTTTTCCTGCATATATCACTTCGGGAGACGCCAGGTTTTTATTTCAGCTATATTATTCAGTTCATTAAAAGTGATTCGAAGTTAAATATTACGGCAAGCAAGCCTGAGTGGTTGTTTGGCGTGTGGGATAAAATACAATATTTCTTTAACTTCCGGTAAATTCTAAATGAGGAGCAGGAGGAATAAACTATATTTAAGCCATCCTCAGCTGCCGATGTCTGGGCAGAGCGGCTAGGACATATGCTCATTCGAAAATCACCAGCAACCGCGGTTTCTTTTCTGCACTCCGTCGACAGCGTCGTCCTGAAAGGTCCTCCATCTTCCCGGAATCTAAGGGCTCTAGCCTTTTCTTTGTGTGTCCCGTACTGATTGGGCAGAAGTGCGGGCGACATAAAAAATTATCACATCGAATCAACTTTCTTTTCCCTTATACATGGGTAAACAAAAGGAGCAGCGCAAGGCGCTCCTCGGGGCAGCTGTTTTCAAACGACAGACAGAATAAAGCTAAACAGCATGACGCTTTCAGGAACCTTCTTCCTCCCATTGCCAGTCTGCAAATTCTTTTGTAGATTTCGTGGACATAAATTTCCTAACTTTATTTAGAAGAAAACAACTCAACTATCATTTCCATACTAACTATAGAAATTGATTAGGGGTCATGCATTTGTTTCGGCGGAGGCACAACCTCATTTTTTGAAAGAATGTAACTTTTTCAGTAGAGTTTGTTGACTCACTAATCAAAGGCTTTGTTCAAGTCACTGTTATTTGGTTTGTGTTACACGTTTGCAGTTTTTTTTTGCGATAATATTGCATTTTATTGGAATAACGAAGTCTGCGTGTAGCCACGGGTGCGAAACCCGCTATGAAAACATTGATTCATATTACATTCGGAATGATATCTAGACATCATAAAACTTTTCAACACACAGGGAAAAACGGGTGTTATTGATATTAGCTGACAATTGTGAAGGTGCTGCGGTCACCGCCTTTCAGTAGTAGTATTGCTTTGTCTGTTTGCTTGGGTTCGGGAAATGGTCCATGTTACAAAGTTACGCTAAATTGCTAAGTTAACGAAACTTAATGTACCATTCATTTCTTGCTTTAGGTTACACGGTAGCGTAAACTCTGAATTTACGATAAATTCACCGGCAATTGGGACACCTTCTGGAGCGTATTAAAGACTGCTATGGAGGGGGCAGGTTGTGATCACCAAAACACCACATGCACAAAATCAACCTTATATTTAAACAATCATTCTACCGAAATCTGAATTACTATGAAGTGCGCAGCAACTGACTCTATTATAAGGCGGCTGATTGACATTTAATTGTACCAAAAAGTCGTGAAGCGGTTCAAGGTAATTGCAAGCGTTTTTATGGCTTTTAATACTATGCAAAAAATTGCTGTATAATAATCATAGTACAAAAAGCAACAGCGACCATGCCCTTCAGATGTATTTAAACTATGTACTGCGTAATAAATCGGGCCTTTGATTATTGTATAAGCTAAAATAGATTACCCTCGCAAATTTTTCGTTTACGAAAGTTTCGAACAATACTAGAAAAGGGGACAGACGTAATATTAACAGACACGTTTTTACAACTGGTATATTGCTTTTAACATTGCCTGAATAAACGCAAAGCGTACTTACCAAATGCTATACTGAGAGTTTCACTGCACTACGGCTGCAACTGCACCTCGCATTTTTACCACTTGGATTTTGCACCGTTAACGGTTCAACGAAGTTTTGCACTGAAAGGCCTAAATAAAATAGTTGGAATCCTATACCAAACTTGGTTGGGAATACCCAAACAAATGCCAATTCCGAAAAAGTGCATCGGCGCTTTCAAAGATTTATCCTTCTGTGGATGCACCTCCGAGAAGGTGGGGGCTGGTGGTCAATGAGGGCCGGGTAACCGGCTTGGCGGTTTCACTTAGTGCTGGCTGATTCTGGTGAATATTTAAAACGGTAAGCGCACAAACATTCTGCTTGATCCCTCTATCATAGGAATCAGGAAAAGACGAAAGTGAGAAGTGCCTTCACAGGAACAGTTGAATGTTGATAGAACCTCCTTCATCTGCGAAGGTTTTCGTTAGCCTGGCACCGCCAGACGAAGTCACGCCGACGCGCCAGAAAAAGAAAAATAGCTGGCTTATTCCGGAGCAAGAAAACCAAAACTGGCATGGTCTCCAAGTTGAAGAATAATGTTTATTGCAACACTTTGCGGTTACATGTTGGCATCCCTTGTTGTCGGCCCAATAATTCAAAATGAAACGTCATCTAAGGGGCTGCATCTTCATCGAAGATCTTTTTATAGCTATTAAAATATAGTGCCTTAATTGCAACACATATTACACGATACAAAAAGCCCGGTGAGAAAGGGTATGCTTTTTATAAGCAATTATTTCTCGTAGCTAAATCCTGCTGTGGAGTTTTGAATTGACTAGAACAACTTTGTGGACAAATCTTGAGGAGACCCATATTTTTGCACAAAATATCACACAGACGTGAGCATTATGTGTCTCTAATCTATTTTAGCACAACTATGTGGCAGCGCTTTACGGTTTATATATTGCAGTCAGCATTTCGTTTCTTAATTTTTGCGTCGTTTGTCATTTTGATTTAATAGTTGGTTTTACCCTTATTCAAATACGTATGTGTATTTCTCCTTCAAAAAACACGTTTTAAAATTTTAAGGCATGCTGAAATGTCTCTTTCACAAACAGCAGTTCGATAAATAAATTTACACGTTCAATTTCCACTGAGGACATCTGACAGTAACCATAAACACTCGGTGCTAAAAGAGTTACCGTTCTGCCCACATTATCAGAGTGCTTTTATAGCAGCCTTCGTATGCGTCGAGTTTGACGAACTGTAGGTTAAACGGGACATCTATGTCGAAATATGCCTATAATTCCGGTCATTGAGAACAGATTAGATCCAAACAAGCTGAGTACCTTTAACCTTGCTACGAGATTTGTCGAATTCTGTAGCACTTTTTGATTTATTGTTATCAATTTTGATGCAAGATATTCGTGGCTTAATGTATAATGTTACTCAGTGGTGCCGGTGCGGCGTGCTCGAATCACTTTCATGACTTTTTGGAATTGATTACCCTATGTCTCAAGTTTTTATAAGTTGCTTTTCATGCAAAATATTTCAGTCTTTTCGCTTCCCGAAGTCACCCACTTTGTGGTCACTTTCGTTGCTACAGACCTACGCTATGTAATGCGTCATTTACCTCATTACGTATTATCTTCCGCCTGACTCCATTTACTGGGCACATTCTGGACACAAAACATCGGTTCTTAATCACAGATAATTAATTCAAAGAATACGTTGACTACTGCGATTGCCGTTTATGGGACAAAGATCTGTCAAATTAACAAGAGGAGTCCTTAAGGCGTTGACATGCTTGAAGATGTTTCTGCACTTGATTGACTAATTTTATGTTCATCGAGTTCTTCGAGTTATGTTCATCGAGACATCATTTTGAGGAGGTAATTCCTGTTTTAGTTAGTGACAAATCAATACGTGATTCTTTATGTGCCTGTTCGAGGGTTTCCTTCTCCTCCGGGGAGTATTTATCTCCGTGATGATATGAAAACAGATGGGATTTGTCGGAAGCTGCAGGTTATACGTGCATTTTCATTATTTTAGGGAGGAGTTATTATTACCGTCCCCTTTGTTTCTCATTCCATGGGGCAGGTTAACATACCAATGGAACGAGGTGCACCTGGGGGTATCAAAACAGGAGCGGCTTTCTCTATTCAGCGTTGAAATAACCGAAAAAAGCAGTGGTATCAGGAAAACGCCAGACAAGACCAAACAAAACAGTAACAAACACTCTCTTCCGATTCAAGCATAAACGAAACCTCTTCGGAATTTTATGCATAAACCGAACTTCTTTGGATATCCAGAACCACGGTATCTATAAAGCTTTTTCACCTAACCTTTTATGGGAGACTTCCCGCCAGTGAGAATGTGAGGGACTATGAGCTCACGAGAGACGACCATTGCACAGGCCCCCGTGCGGTGAGAAGCACTACTACTGAAATTCATTCCACCGTGAAATAAGTAAAGCTTGTCGAAAGGCATAGTATTCCACTGTAGACGCTGTGCGCGGGTACTAAATTTCTCCCCGAGGTTATGCACGAGCTCAAGGCCAGGGGGCAACGGTGATGGGACGATGCACGACAGACTGTGATTGCGAATAATGGCTCATTGCAAGTTGTGACAGTGGTGTATATATTTTTAAATACACATACTCAATGTTATATTTTTGTTTTGTATTGTAGGTTACCTTCCTGTGGATATAAATGAAGCTTTATTCCTGTTCAACATAATGTCCACGCATTGTTCTGCATGTTCTGATATTTTTAATGTTGGAACATTACAACAACTTATGCAATGCCCATTTCTTGTGAGATGAAGAAGGTCTAAACCATGTGCGACACAACATTTTGACTTTGCATATCTCTTGTGAAGAAAATTTTAAAGGGACGAACAGTTAAATGTGTCTCTCCTTAATACATGGTATTTGTAAAAAAAACGTTTTATTATTTTTTCCTAAAAGTACAATCAGGATCGGGTCAGCAGAAGACATATAAGTCTTGTCAGGCTGTACCAAGGACTCAGAAGAGGCAATAAACGCTACTAGGGAGGGGTAGACAAAAAGAAAGTACTCGCGAAGGTGAGATCTTATGCCACGTAGATAGGAAACAGACAATTTCTCCTCCGGTAATGAGTTCAAAATTTGTTGGACCTAAAGATGTTTACACTGAAACCAAATCATCTAAAAAATGATGATATTTAACATAAAAACCAAATCATGTGGAAACTGATTCAGCTCTTCTGCTGCCCTCTCGCCCTCCAGTGAACAACGGTCTCGATGAAAGATGGTTTTCGAGGCAATTCTCCGATTTAGTAGGGGACAAAAAAGCAATGCACCAGAAGAATTTTTTATGCAGCCATTTGAAACAAGAAGGCGTCAAATGTAAGAATGGGGAACGAGCCCATACCACGATTTTTTATGCCCCACGTGCATGCGTCTAGGAATCGCCAATTATGTGCAATACGTGGTTTAAGTTATGTATTTCTGTTTACCCTCAGCGCCAGAGGCATTAAAGAGGTGTGTGGACACAAGGATACGAAGCAGATACAAAATTGATCATATTGTGAGACCCTCTGACTACGCTCCGGGTACTTTGGGGTATGTTACCGGCGTTTCTCCACAATCATTCACAGTCATCAATGCTAGCCCCGATGGGCTCGGCATCATCATCACCTGTAAATAATCACCATCCCCGCTTGGTACCCTTTCTTGGCCCGATTCTTAGAATGAACGGCCGCTCCAACCGTCGTTTCTCAAGTGGTAAAGCGTGCGCCTTGATCCCTTGTCCTCCATCTCTCAGTGCACCCCTGGAGCTCCGTTCGCGTCGTCGCTTACCACGAGACGCCATGCTTATGACAGCGGAACGTACCAGCGGAACAGCCAGCGGAACCGGAGGTGCGGGCTCAGCCGCCGTCCCGCCGTACTTCGTAACCAGCCGCAAGCGGCATCCACTGATGTTCAGTGCCCTTCGTTGTGAGGATGTTGACGAGTGCCTTGATCCCTTCGCACGCGTCAGCTACTTTAACAGGTGGGACGCCCGCGCGAAGCTTGAAAACGTCTCTTGGTGCCTGAACAAAGTAGCCAAAACGTGGTTCCTGAACAATGCGCACCGTAATAATGACTGGCCCGATTTCACCACGCAGCTGCGCAAGATTTTTGGCTGTTCCTCTGCCTTCTCAGATATCACGAAAAAGAAGCTGGAGAGGCGTGTCCAACATCCTTGTGAGACGTAGAGGTCGTACATTGAAGATGTTGTGGCCCTGTGCCGAAAGGTCAACAAAGACGTGACGGATGCCGATCGCGTGCGCCACATCTTGAAAGTGATCGGCCAGTTCACCATTATGCCCTGGCCCTTGAAAATCTAACTATCGTTTCGGATGTGAGGACAACGGGCGAACGCCTAGACGACGTTCAGTTTATCCGTGTCCAGCACGTTACCCGGAACGGTGGTGATCAGGACCTCTGAGCTCTAATCCGCGAACTGATTCGTGAATAACTTGACGGGCGCACCTCTATGCATTTTTCTGCTACCAGTCACTACTCCGCTACACCTAATGTGCTAGAGCTCATTAGCGAGTAGCTTGCCGGGTGTACTCACGGAAGTATCCGAGTCTACTCATCTACCTGCCGCGTCTATTTTCCGTGTCTACTCACGGCCAGGAGGCCGCTTCCGCTCGCGGAGGGGAAATAACGTGAGACCCTGTTACTACGCTCCGAGTACTTTGCGTTATGTTACTGCCGCTCCTCCATAATCATCCACCATCATCAGTACTAGCCCAGATGGGGTCGGCATCATAACCTGTAAATAATCATCATCATCGCTTGGTCCTCTTCCTTGCCCCGAGTGTTGGAATAAGCGGCCACCCCAACCGCCGTCTCTCAATATAGTCTTTCTAGGTTCATGTGTACACAATATAACCTAGCTCGGCCCGAAAACGTTGGTGGTCGACAATGGTGGCTGTTGTACCGGGTAAGTGGTTACGTTCTTTTCAGCTCCATGGGATTGCGTACTGAACGCAAGCTCATCTTCCGAAGTGCTTTATCCCAACTTTATGAACATAATTGAATCGCGTTCAAAGGTACATTGCGCGAAGTGTGAGTTCGCTGCACAAATGGCAAGGGCAATTGGTTATTTATAGCACGTGCAGGAAGGTGCAAGGTGTTTTTAAGGAAGTTACGCTACCATCCCGATTGCAGTTATGCAGTATAAAACGAGCAGAGTAATTCTGTACTAATTCTAAGAAGCTAATCACGCCATCTGTACTAGGATTCTATGTAGGGGAGCCATAGTCAAATTAACTACGGAAAATGTTTTACATTACATTGACTTTGTTGATTTAGGGGTGGAAGAGAAATTGCGGCTGAGGTTCCCTAACGTTCTTTTACCATTGAATATTGTTGTGGTAATATTACGTGACGAGGTGAGGCAGTAAGTAATATGAGCACCACGATAGCGCTAAAAACTCACCTATTCGAGAGGGATAGCATTAAAGGCAAACTCCACTTAAAAGTTTGACCGCGCGAAATCCCTGGTAAGGCATAGTGTGACTAAAAACACCGCGTTATTCGAAGTATGACGCCTAAAATATGCGTAATTACGGCGCCAGTTGACAAAAAAAAGTGAACAGGCCTAACGGCGCGAGGGTAGTTGCGCGGCCCGGCCAGTACGGCCAGCTCGGCCAGCCAGCCGTACACCAGCGCGCCAGCCAGGAGTAGAATGTGAGCGCGGGCGGCTGGGGTGTGGTAGGGGCGCGTGGAGAAGCGAACGCTTGTGCAACAAGCACAGCACTAGTCGGGCGCTGCGACCAAGCCTCAAGCTGTGCATTAGAACAATTTTTTAAAAAGTATTTCTAGCGGCTGCGTTAAAAAAACTTTGCCCGCGACCTGTTCCCACAATGCAGTCGTCAATTCTGGGCGCGAATTTCAAACAAATGGTGGTTAGTATCATTTTGAGCGCCGCACTCGCGAAATTTCTACGGAGGAGAAGCAGTCAATCGCAAAAACATGGAAATATATCTACGGAAATATGGTTGCGTGTGAAATTTGAACTTAAAGGTGTCGGCATTTTCTGTCTTTTCGTGGTGCATTTATATAAAGAAGCCTATGGCGTAGTGTTGCCTTCTCCCAATCCACGGAGTGCACGAGCATCGCGGTAGTTATAAGTTACAGTGGTAGTAGCACCTGCAAGTAAAAAAAAATATTGGTCAGTTAGTCGTAAACAGCTGTTGGAGTTCGGTTACGTAAACTCGCGACATGCCGTTGTGTACTTGCTTACATCCACGTGAACCTCGGGTACTCATGGGAAGAAAGGTCGGTCTAATTTTGGCCCCCACACAGCTCGGCAGAACAACCCGGTTGGCGGACCCGAGCTCGCCGAAAGTGCACCATACAAACTGTCTGTATGCAGTGTATCTGTACCGCCTGGAGGAAATTTGTATATGAAGAAGGGCGCCCACAACTTTCCAAATCTCTAAGCAATACCTTTATTACGCGTTCACGTCGTCGATGTGCTTGGACCTTGGGTGGTAGAGCACGGAGTTTTATATCCAACCTCGAGGATGAAACGCGCCAGGAAATGCACGATGGACTCAGGGTTCTCCGTGACGCACGTGTGCCCGTTTCGGCACTAAATGTTTGCATCCACTGCTGCCTTTTCGTGGCAGCACACACACTGCACATCGGAGTCTATAATTGTGCAGTGGGCACACGTGCACTTGGAACGGCAATGTACGCAGTGGATTCATGTTTTTCAAGTTATTAGGTCAATTACGCACCCCTCCACGCTGAGTAGCCTCGCCGGCCGGGGAAAAAACGGCGGTGACGGCTGCCTTCAACATTATTATTCACTCCTTCCTAGGCGATTGGGTTTGTAATTCTGTGGCCGAACCCCGAAAACAACACCTTCAGAGTAATTGTCTTCCTCCGACGATATATTAAAGCAATCAAGACTCGATGTGTCCGGCATGGTGCTCTACGTGATATTGTCAACACCCACCATGCCGAGGTGCATGTCGCAGTTGTGGCGTCAGCGGCGTTGCTTGCGCAAGACCGGCGTTTTCGCCAATGATTCGGCGTAGAGAACCTTTTGCTTCTTACCCCTAGAATAAAAACTAGTTCATCTCAAATGTAGAAAGAGAATGAACAATGAGACAATATCGAAACGAAAATCAATTAGTTTAAAACAAGCGTAATAACATCAGCACGAATAAATACCAGCAACCAGCAGTTAACGTGAGTGGACACAAGGTGGACGCACGCACAAATGCCAAATCAAAAATGGAGGAGGCTAGCGTGTTTATATGCAAACTTTTCATTCTGAAAAAAAAAAAGAAAAGCTCTGGGAGGATTCCGCGAGGGGGGGGGGCTATTGTTCAGGAAATAAAAATTGAGGACACACTGTTTCACCGCGTGCAAACAATAAAACAATTTAAATTTCAAAGCACTGTAACGTACGAAAGAACAAAGGCACTGGTGTATTACTACAGCAAGACTGTTTTCATTATTGCAGCAAAACCCGACACAGCTCGCCGAAGGCTCATAGCAACCTCTATACTTTCGCGAAAATGACAGCTATTTGGGCTAACATCTTCCCTTCCGTGTAAACAGCAAAAAACGTTTCATGCAAAGGGTCTGCAACAACAAGCACAAACGGGCATGTATGGTAGCAGTCGCAATTGTTATGAAGGACGGTTGGAAGGCTCCTAATGTAATTTGGCATTTAGTGATTTTCTATCTGTCCGATCTCCTCTCCCAGCCTTTCTTTATTTCAAATGACAAGACCAATTCGACTAAGCTCGGTGAGCAGCAACTAGAGTAAAGTCTCAGATTACCTTGAATGCCTTGTCAATACTGCACATTTCTTCATAAAACTACTCTATCGGGATAATACATTGTCTTTCCGCAAGTGTTCACAGTGGTAGACAATAATGGAGCCACCAAGCGAAAAAAAAACAATGCGGATTCCGTGCCACAATGCAGTCTAACAAACAATCAACCTGTCAAATTTCTAGTCTTTCCTGGATGATGAAAGCAACCAATTTTTCTAGGCTATCATTTATGTGAGCATCTTGCAAATGTCAACCAGCATATTACCACCAACATGCTCACACTGTACCACACCACCTGGGCTTGCCAGAACATAGGAGCAGCACCCATTATGGGAACCTCAGTCAATCAGCACTGGGAGTCCGCGTTAACTAGCAGCAGTTGGTTAGATGGCCAGTCTCGTGCCGTAAGGGTTCTCGGTTCGATTCCGGGACCTCGGTTAGGAAACGAGGCACTACCGCATATAGAACAAAAACACGATGTTTCCGTCACATTATCACACACCGGGCATCACGGTGGTGGTATCTCGTCTCTCGATTATGGCTCTGCGGCGCAGGACGGCGCTGATAAGCGAGTTTCGCGCAATAGAAGCGGTTCGGCACAGGTGGCAGCTGGTAAACTAGTTTGGCGCTCAATGGCCCATATAGCACAGCTGCTTCAATCATGCGAGTTGTTTCGGAAAACTTGCAATACCACTGCCCATATAACCTGCTTTCGAAAAATGACATAACATAAACAATGAGATACAATGAGAAACATAAACATAAACAAATGACATGACATAAACAATGAGATGTAAAGGAGGTCCTGGCACTCTGGTCTTTCCTTAATTACTTAGCCTGCACATCCCAATCTAGGCTCAGCTGCACCAGCTACACTCAGCAGAAGTCGAACCTGGAAGAAGGAAACTGCAGGACCCAAGCATCCAATTACCCCTGACAGCAGAACAATCAGAAGTTGCACAAACCTCAACACAGTGGGGATAGCCTTAGCCTGTTCGCCACATGACTCGTACACTCCACGTCAAATTAATTATTTATGTATGCCCATTGATTAATTAGTTAATTAATTTTTATTTTAAAAATTAAAGAAAATTTCATTATTCTGCGAAATATAATAATTAATTCTTCATTATTTCATTGGTTGATTTATTGAATAATTGATTGGTTGGTTGATTGATTGTCTGATTGACTGACGGATTGATTGTTTAGTTGATTGTTTGGTTGGTTGACTCTGGTAATGGTTGTGGTTTTGTTGGATTGGGTGGTTTTTGCCTTGCAAGATGTGCTGCGAATTGATTAACCCAAACGCCATCTATAGAGTCCAAATTATGGTCACTTCACCTCCAATCCGCTAGTTGCGTCCGGGGCTTCCAACGACTGCATCGCTTAGAACATTGCCGCCCATTATACATCAAGGGCGGGACAACGCGTTGTGGTGCACATCCTCTAGCACTGCACATGACAAACACAGGGGTGATCTCAGAAAGTCCACTTTAAATAGGCAAGTTCTGGCCTTCGGTGAGCCCGTTTAGATTCCTTTGAGCTCTGAACTTGTATATTTGTGTGAGGCAGGCCGATTTCGGGTTTTCAAAGAACTTGAAATGGTCGTCTAGAACCCGATGAAGTAGCTCCAGTTATCGGCGGAAAGCTCAGCAGTCAGTGCAAAAGACAACGCATTTTGTGCCATCTTATCCACGGCATCATTGCCCTTTACGGCAACATGATATATAACGTATTGAAATCGCACATGTGAACACTTGCTGCCTACCTCATGTACAAGATTTGTTGATTGACTGCAGAATCATAGCTCCACTTGGCATCGGGGTATGGGTAAAGTATGTTCCCTCTCGCCAGAAGTTCAAACGCACCTACACTCAACACAAGAAATTCTACGTTAGCGATTGTCTGAGTGCTGGCCTCTATAAAATATTATACGTGACAGGGGGAAGACTGTCTACCACTGACTTGCATCCTGCCTTACCTTGGTAAAACTGGACACCACTCCTAAAAAAGGATATATTTTCACCATGCACTAACTTGCTCTCACGCTTAACTACCGCCCTCACCACTCGCCCTCACATGCCCTCACGCTCATCCCTCGTAGTCACCACTGGTACTCACCCACGCTGACGCTCAACGGTGGACCTCGCCGTTGGCTCTCACTCCCGCTAACGTTCACAACTCGCGGTCACAGGTGAAACTCACCTGAGCTCACACCCACCAATCGCTGTTGCCGCTCGCTGTCATTCGCGCTTAATTTCACCGCATGCCATCACCACTCACACTTACTCTTGGTAGCGCTCACCACTCGCTCTTAACACTCGAACTCATTCGCGCTCGCGCTCACAACTGGCAATTGCCTCTCCCACTCACTCACAAACACTCGCACTCGCACACTGACTAGCATCTTCCAATCACGCACGAACTCTGGGGTTCATTATTAACATACACGTTCACAAATCACAACCTCCACTGATATTCCAGCTCACTTTGACTTTTTTTACCGCATGAAGATTTTAACTTTGTTTCACGTTTGTAAACCAGAACAATCATTTCGTTTTGTTGACATCTTTACGCTGCTGCATTGAGACCTATACCAAAATGATGCCTATAAGTGAAGCGACTAAAATAATTGGGAAGTTTTACGAGGGTAGCTTCACGTTGGCTATGAGGCATGGTGTTGTGGAGGGTGAATGAATGATGTTGACCGCATTTGGATTGCAGTGCCTTTGATTATAATATATGCCAAGAAAAAGAAGGGGGTGGTGGCACGAGGAAAGTTTCCGTCAGCATGCCTATTTACCTGTAGGGAGGCAAGGCTTGGCGCAACGTGTGCTAATTACTCCCGAAACGCGACGTGCGGCTTATAAAAGTATGAACGGCTATATGGGGATCTTCTCCGGGAAAGGGAGAACACGATGGGATTAAGTGCTACATTCATTTGTGGGCAAGTTAAAATGTTTTAGGTTAATACTGGTTCATGCTTGTTTGTGTTTTCATGGTCCTTGTAAATATGAGAACGGTAAAATGAATGGCATCATTCGCCTTTTTATGATATCAATACCATGGAAAGCTTTTCCATGTAATTCTTCACTTCCAAATGTGCGAGTTCAGAAAAATTAGGTATGAAATGAAATAATTCTCTATTTCTTTCAGGACACATCGCTGAAGAAGTGACCAATGCTCCAGTACACGGGAGCTTCCACAGGCGAGTGTCGCTGCATCGGACCAAACTATTGGACTTTTAGAAGATGAAGCACGCTGTCAGACTGCAGTTGTATAAGGCAGGAAGAGATAGAAAGTCACAAATTTGGATAGCGTGAAAAGCCACGTACGCGTTGACGTATGTTACGTGTAATTTTGCAACATAACGCAAGCATGAGAAACGAGAATATGACAGACTTTTATGATTCTCAACATTGACCTCAAAACAAATATATAGAACCTACACTGGCATTAGCGTACGGATTGGTATTTCCGTAATGCAACGAAAGCAAAGGTTAAGACCTACACGTTTAAATGCGCGAATGAAACAAGGTTAAGAAACATATGTGGTTATTTTTTCCATGTTTCACTGAGGGAGGCGTGATAGTTTTATCTCAGCCATAGTACTTAGTTCATTTAAAAGGATTCGTGGGTGAAATGTCACTACAGCAAGACCTAATTGTTTTTAAGTGTCAGAGAGCGCGGTATATTAAGAAAGGCTGGTGGTACAACATACAATACTTTCGGAAATTCGCTAACTCATTAAAAATACTTTTTAGTTGTGTTTTTCAAAGTCTTATAGGTGTATAGTGTGAAACATTTTATCTCAATCAGGGAAGTATGTTTACTCTAGCGGTTTCCACATGTAATGGAAGTACCTAATAGACAATCCTTCTACTGCAAAGGAGTATATATCTAACCTCCCCTGACATTTTAGCCCAGTGAAGCCGCTTTACTAAGCCACTCCGGCGTTTTTTTCGCCGCAACCGAGCACTCTGTCCCAACTGTTATATGCCGGAGTCTTCAATCTCTGAGCACCCACACGTTAGCGGTTGCCTGTTTATGTGTTCACGTGAAGGGAGTGAAGAAAAGAAGGAGGGGCGTAGACGCGAAGCTCTTTGTTTTGCCCTTACTAATGACATGTTCATCGTGCATGTGGAAGGCTTACACGTGAACGTCAAACAGCCGATTGTGACCTGCCTGATATCTTCACTGCTCGACACACACACAGTAAGATGCGCGCAACGCACGAAGGAAGCCGATAGCACCCTGTTTGTTTTCTAGAATAGGGCTCTAAGCTTTCTAGTTTTTTCTCTTAATTAATTAAATTTATTGTGGGGGAGAAAAAGAATTATCGCATCAAATCAAATTTCCTTTTCTCTTATACGCGAATAAAGGAAACGAGCTGCGACAAACGGCAGTACGGAGCGGCTTCTCAGAAGCGTCTGCCAGCAAAGGAGTCAAACGGCATGTTTCCTTGCGAAATATAATGGCTGGTTGTATTTCCTGATTTTGGTAATTTGTACAACCTTTGGTTTATTTTGTGCACATATATTTCCCAACTTACTGACAGGAAAACTGTTCATCGAACACTTTCATACTCAATAAATAAATTGATCATAGGCCATGCATTATTTTGGGCGCAGGGGCCGCCTAATTTTCCGATAGAATGCAATGTATTCAGTAGAATCCAATGATTTTACAAATCAAAGGCTTCGAATAAATTTCCGCTAAACACTTTCTGTTAGACTGTTGGAGTTTTTTTGTTAAAGTATTGCTCTTTCTTTGAGTATTGAAGTCTGTTGAGCGGCGGCTGTGAAGCTCGCATTGAAAACAATGTTTCAAGGTACATCTGAAGAGATATCTACACATAAACTTTTCAACTGTCTGGGAAAAAACAGTTCAGTTGATGTTGACCCATGACTGTTAAGGTGTTGCTGCCAGAGTCTTTCAGTTAAAGCACTCCGTTATCTATTTGCTTGCGTAGGAGACTTTTCCACTTTACAAAATTAAATGAATTGTCTCAGTTAACGGAAATGTTTTATCTACAACGATTAAAAAGCACGTATATTTTACAGGTTTCATTTTTTGGAAAGGGACGCACATACGTGAATTCCAATTTCATATATCGATTCCGACTTGTGAATCCCATGCTTGCTTCCAAATTACATTTGGTTAAGCTTACCATTTATTTGTTCCATTACGATACGACGGAGGCTAAAACTGTGAACGTACAATTCACCTGTATTGTAACATCCTCTGGAATTTCATTACGAATATGAATACTTTGGAGCTGACAGAATACGCTCCGCAAGACACCCGACCTAGTAACAACCGGAATGCTCAGCACGTTCTTCCTCAATGATACTGTAAAGAAAATTTTATTTGACAACGTATTCACACTTACACTTGAACACTACTTCTGGCCCTTTCGTTTAAGGGAGACAAAAGAGACATTACGATACCAGGAGCTGTAACTAAACGCTACACGTGTCGTAGTAAATAAATCATACAAGACACATGTTTGGGGTTATTCCTTCACAAAATACTACATAATAACTGAGTAAAGGTATCCACGTATGGATTCGTGAGACTTAGTATTTGCAATGGATTGGTTTAAGAAGGTTCTACGCTAAGCTTAGACTGCTGCAAACAATTTAAAGGAGTGTTCGTAACCACTTCAACGTAGGCCTAATTTTACCTAATGGTTAAAAAGCAGTACCAAACACGCGTATAGCTTTTTTTTAAAATATTGCATTAAAAAAACCTTGCTCGTGATAATTAAAGGGACTAAAAATAAATATATAAAAAAATGTTTTTTTCTAATGTTTTCAACAATGCTAAAATATAAGACATACTCTCGTCAGAAACATCCTTACAAGTGGCATAAACCTTACACACTTTCCTAAATAGTCATAAAGCGGAATGATCTGACTTTGCTTGTGTGGTTCTGTTTGCATAATGGCTGCAACAACCGCTAGCATCATCCCATCGCGTGCTGTTTACACCTTTATTTGTTCAAGTGTGCCACAGTACGCCCCAAACAAAACATTAAGAATGCTTAAACACGTTGAGAATACCAAAATAAAAACAGGTCCTAAAAAGTGTATTCGCACAATCAAGTAGTCATTTTTATAATTACGCTTATGTATCTCAGAGAAAGTAGAACACTGTGGTAAATGCGGGATAGGTAAGCGCTTCACACTTTCACTCGGTCACTACCTGATTCTAGTAGTGTTATTAAGAGTAAGGGAATACAAACGGGAGTGGGGGCTTGGGGGTTTTCGGATGACGGGCTGCCGTGATTTTTACGGGAGTGCTTTCCAGATTCTGCGAAACTGGGGGACGGCTTCTGCACCGGAGCTGTTACTAGCTTAACGAATTGACGCTTTTCTTTGAGCTCGAGCTGTGTTGGCTCCAGCGCAAATTGATGAACCACGCTTATTTAAATGAATGTTCTCTGAGGATGGGTGTAAGCGTGTGTTTCGCTAAATAAATTGACAGCTTTTCAGAAAAATCTTGCCTCTTTATTGGGGTTTAAGTTTATTAATTTGTTTCAGATGACTGAATTGCTTTTTTTAGTTTTGGCGTAGTTTTTTCGCATCTCCCAGAACTAATTTCTCGTCTGTTATAAGCGTGTGTGTGTGTGGTTGTGCTTGAACAGGTGTATCACAATGTAATTTACGTGGTTTTATGCTTGCGAATGTGGTTGCACTTACTCCCGCAAATAAAGATTATATACTGCTTTTTCAGAACCGTTTCATCACTCATAGTCGGGTATTCAAGCTGATCTTTATGTGACAGGTTGTTTTCCTTCGAAAAAAGACGAACTCTGTGCATTTTGTATCTACATTTTCTTTTCACGAGACGCACACCTACTTTAGGGTTTGGATCCTATGTTCCGCAATTCGTTTTAAAATAATCGTTTTTTTTGTTTTCACTTAATAGTAAATTCATCACATATTTTGCGTCCGTACATGTGCGTCTCCCCCATGAAATGCCTTTTAAAATTCAAATTACGTGTATAATATTCTGTAAGAAATGACAGTTTATATAAGTTAATGTGCACCATATTTCTGCTTAGCACGTTGGACTATAATCAATAAAACTTGGTTCCCCAAAAAACAGTTGTGGTTCCGCCCAAATTATGGCAGTGTTTTCAAAGCCGTGTTCTAAGCACCGCTATTCGAACGAGGTATACCTGAACGGGCACATAAATGACATCACTTCTGGCTTTAATACTTCTCGAAATTATTGATCGGAGCAAGCCTAGTTCGTCAATCCTATTTAAGAGAATTAGCTGTTTTTTGGGACTTGTACAAGGTTAACAACGGTACACTCCCGTAAAGACGAACCAGTTTAAGGCGAATTATAGCTTGTACGAACGTTTGGCGATTTTCTATAGACTCAATCTGTGAAAGCGCTAATTACCCAAAGGTGGCGCCGCTACCGGTCGACGCTGAGCTGACGCGCTTCTCTTCAACGGAACTGAAAGAAAAAGCCGTCGATGACGTACACGCAATAAGATTGCGGAGGTAAACAAAATGCGAGAAATACTGGGAACGCTACAAACAAACGTTGCAACGAAAGCATGCGCTTTCCGCTTCTTGTAAAAGTATTATATTTTGCACAGATGACGTTGACTATCCAACCTAACGATTGTGCTCGTTCATTTAGTTGCTCGAAACGCCTTAGAGGGCAACTATTAAAGAGGCGAAAAGTACGTTTTGTAAGATGAGAAAAAAGACGCCTAACAGAAAAAAAAGTTATACAGGCGTCATAAATAAAATAGTAAACTTGAGCAGAAGATATCAGAAAAATGTTTTCTTAAAAGTTATACCTTTGAGAGCAAAGTACATTTCTAAAGCATCGTACTTCAACATTCATTTGGCTAACCGTGCTTCACCAACGAGTCCTGAAGCCAACACAGGCAACGAATCCGGGAGTGTGGGAGCTCCAAAAGCGCGTCTCTTACTTAGGCTACAAACGGCTCTGCTGCGGAAGACGATCCCCAACCCACAGCATCGGGAATGCAAGCCCGACCAAACTGACGGCAGCCCCCCTCCCCCCCCCCCCGCACTTTGTGTTTTGTCTTACCTTGTTTTTTGCAAATAATGCCACATTCAGGCCTTGACTAAGTGGAAGCGGAAAGCCGCTTGCGCATCCCTCATCGATTTCCATATACCCTCTCTGTTGTGCATCAGCACAAGGAATGTAAAAAGAGCCTGATAGCTTTATTCACCTGATAACAGCGCTAACAAGGGATGTGTTAGCGCTGTTGCAGCTGCAGTGAAATCATAACGTCAGCCCATAATTCGGGCGAGAATTTTTTGTGTACGCAATGTTAATTTTCTATTGATTTAAAAATACTGTCAATTCCTTGACGCTTTTTAAGCAGGAAGGACATCGAAAAAACACGTATTAAATGTGTCATGCTATTTTTAATACATTTCTTGAAAGAATGCGTGCGCTATTTGTAATTATTGTGAGAAAACTTGAATCAAAACTTTTCCAATTAATTTGTTTTTAACAATTTTAATAAGCAACACCAATATTTCTGTACCGACGCATTATATTAAAAAAATTATTTCGGCAAGTTTTTTTTGTCGCTTTTGTTGTCTGCACTGCGTACAATTGCAAAACTGTTCATAGATAGTAATCAAAAATTTTACACTTATCTAGGATGGGATAAACGTTGTTTAGTTAAAAAATATTTGTCTCTAAACTGCTTAGGCAACACTGCACGAAAGTAGGAATTTCGAATTTGTAAAATTTTTACAGCACTGATGTAAACAGGTTGTATCACCTTCGAAGCACTTTATTCGTGACAAAACTGCACTAACTGTTCGGCATTTTAGGTGAATTTCTTGTCAGCTCAAGTTTTACGCTTCCGTGAGTTATAAAGGAGGAATTAGGTAGTACGCTTTATAATGTTAGTTTGAAACTAGCATAGGTTTCACCAGCCGCAATGGAAATATGGAGGAAGAATTTTTTGACGTATGCTGTCCTATCTGCGATTAAGAACACGTTATTTTGCGCTCCATGGAATTTTCTTGAAGGGAAAATAGTTATTACTTAGGATATTTAGGCCAATTTTACGAAGCAGAACATTTTCCAGACGCACGCAAATAGTGAAAGCAATACTACTGCTGAAATACGGTGGCCGCAGCGCCTTCAATTAAACCGCTACAAAAATTACCCGTCTTTGCCCAGGCAGTTGAAGATTTGGAATATTTGTGAGGGAAACCTTCAGGTTGATTTTATGTTTACTCAGTGGTGAATTGGGCTAGCCACAGTGCCAGTACGCAGACAAGGACGATTGGAAACGTTATGAATAAACAAGTGTTCTCAAACTCCGCACGATGAACACTGATACGTGGACAAGGGACTACCCATGTAAATTGAGAACGGTAAAAACAAATAATCCTCTTACGCACCAAGAGATACAATATCGAGAAAACCGTCAATACAAATGTTCATTTAAAGAGTTCCCCATGACTTGGCGGCGTTGTCTTTTCTGTCGGTGTTTGGTGGTGCGATGCGATGAGATACAGAGCGGTGCGGAGATGAGTTGGGGCACCGTAAGATGCGTCCCGGCTTCGGGGTCGTCGCCGAGGTCAACCTGTCGTAGCTCTTGCAGCTATTCCAGAACTGGACACCCGGCAATTACCAGGTGGAAGCGACATATGGCGGTGGACAGCGGGTCATGCAAGAGGATGGCACGCCGTAGTTCTGTGCGCCTGCCACGGGTCCGGATTTTGGAATACCAGACGTTGTCCGTAGGAGGGTAAACCACTCGAGAGCTCAGCTCCCGAAAACCCCGCGAGCCTTCGTCCTGGCCACGGCTATCCCGGAACCTTTCTCTTCAACTCTACAGAACGTTGCCCTCCTGTTCTAGCTTCGCCTCCCCACAGGCCAGTTGTGTCCACTTCCCATTGGCCCTTGTCATTCTCTGTGAAGGTTGCTGCTTCTCCTTTATCAGCAAGACCGATGAGAGCAATCTCTTCGTAATCATGTACCCTTCCTTCCCTTTCCGGAGAGGGTGAAAACGGCCGTGCCACCTCCATATTACATAAAGTCTAGATATCTTTCGAAATGTACTTTGCAACACTGTTTTAACACGGGTATCACGCTTGTGCTCACCAAAGACACCATTAACGCAGATGAAAGCCAATATTATTACTGAAAACCACTAATAGTTTCTTGACAAAACTCGTTGAAGGCAATTTACCCAAAGAGTTTGATAGTTAATTAATGAATTCAATTAATCAATACCCGTCCATTTGAGTTACGGATCACTTTCATGACCAGTAAAGATTTAAAGGACTCTGTTAACACCGACATGTTAAATGCACCAAGAAACATTGGTAAAAAAAATTATGAACATTTCCTTTCTCTTAACGTCACTTCAAGAGACGCAGGATGTTGTTTTGACTAATTATATATAGTTCACATGAAAATATTCGTAGTTCATATGATGTTTAGAGCAAGCGTTATTATTTTTTTAGAATGGTACAGCATCCTACATTTGTAAAAGACGGGCTGTAGAACCTACGATATTTTTTAAATGCCGCAAACTGATCAGAGCAAAATGATGGGCTGTATTTTGAAAGCAATTACATACATTCTGAAATATTTTATATCGGTACATGCGCATATTGAAATATTTTATATCCGTCAAGAACTCTTCACGTTTAGCGTTACGTGAACTATTTCCAAAGACTCTTGGGGTTTCTGATGACACGGAGTTTGCTTATATAAATAATGCTGGTGAAAAGCAATTACGGCTATCCCCACATCCAAACACTTCAGTTTTCATTTCTGTGACGCCGATCAAGTGGGCGTCGCTCCGGTCACTTTCGCAAGATTTTCATATCAATGGAGTAGTAAAAACGGTACGTTTTTAGGCATAACTTTCGGTTTTGCAACTGGTTCCTAAAACAATTGTTAAACTATTAAAAATTATTTAAACACACTTCTGCAGTTTCCGTACGCAACAAAGAATAAAAAAGACGTAAAATTTGCGCATAAATGTTATTGGGATTACCAAAGTGGAAGACAAATCTTGAGGCTCCGTTTTAAAATTGTGGAAACAATTTACTACGAATTGTTCTGGTTTGACGGTTTCGAGCAGTATTAACAAAGCAGACAGACATGGTCAACAGAAAAACGTATATACTAATACCACTAAACTAGTAACAGCGCGTTAAGAAGCATAAGAAGTAGTTTACCGAATTGAAATCTCAGATGACCTAAGCGCTGCGGCTGCTGCCAGCTCTAGCACGTTTAGCCCTTGTTCAATAAACCGTTCTCCGTTCAACGAAGTAGTCACGAAAACAACTGAATGAATTATTTAGAATTTTATACTGAAATGCTAGAAGAATACCCAACGAAGAAGCATTACTGAAAAAGAGTATCGGCGCAGTGTAAGAAGATTTTTTAACACCAACCTGCGAAAAATGTGGAGGCGAACGTATATACGTGATGCGTCAGCGGCTTTCCACTTTCACTTAGTCAATGCTGATTTTGATAATGTTTACGAGCAATAAAGGGAGAAAAACAAGGAGGTGCATGGTGGCGGGGATGCCGTCACTGTATCCGCTAGTGCTTTTTCATTGCTGTGTGTGAGTGAGTTGGGGAATGGTTTCCGCAACAAAGTCATTTGTAGCTTAATAAAGAGACGGGATTTTAGAGCTCCCGCACTCCCTCTACTTTTTGCTGTGTTAGCTCCCACACTCATTTATGAAGCACGGTTATTCAAATGAATGTTGTTGTGTTTCGTCTCAAATATACAGCTTTTCACATTATTTTGCTTATTTGTTCGGCTTGTGTTTATTATTTGGTTAATGATGACTGCATAGAAATGCGCCTCCTATTCTGCGTGAGTACCCGTCACAAATTGTCATAAATTGGTTATTGGTATTAAGAACACGGGAGAGAAGTGCGTTTCCCATCCGTCAAAAAACAATTACGCGGACTCTTCTGAACCACTTTGGAAACAGCTTTTCTGCTAATATAAAATAACAAGTTGCACTACGGCATAGCCTAGTTCTTCAAGCAGCGCTTTTACAATTTTGTTGTTAAATGACCAGGCCAGGAGCTCATCTGGCTTTAAATGCTCTCGGAATGTCATGTCGATCAGAAGGGGATACGTCCTTTAGTCATCGTTTAGTGTATAGGGATCCTGCGCTGCCCATGGGGTGCTGCGGTACCGGCCTCAGGGAAGTACTTCCAGGTAGTACAAAGCTGCCGGGGTCCTATTGGATACCGTGTTGACAGAAGCAGGGTGAGTTTGATACTCCCGGCTGTTTTGCGACATAGTCTCCAGCCCAGCCCCGATGCGTCCGATTTCTTCTGGCGATCAACTTTACATTAATAAAATTAAGAAAAAGCTTTGCAGCGCTAAGCACGTGTACAGCGTCCAACAAAATTACTGGGACAGTGATGGCGCTCTGCCACTCCCACGTTCACTAATCGATGGTCGTATGAAGGGAAATGTAAACTGAAATCTCCTTGTTTAAACTAATACACTCCTTGACAATGTCTCTGAAACCAGAGCAGATGAAAAAGAAGAGTAAGGCAATAGGCGATCATCGCGTTTAAAAGCAAGCGAGTTTCGCGGTTAGCAGTCTTCGCTGCGGTCGCCTTGCTTTTCCGCATCTGCGCACTTATGTGCGCACTTGCATTAACCACAAAAAACAACTATTTATTAAAAGGGATGGCTATAGGCTGCATGGGGAAGGAGAGGGTGGGGAGATTAAGGCCTCAATAGTGTCCCAACATGGAGGAGTCAAGAACGAACCGCCACTGTGCGGATAAAGTCTGTCTAATGCGGCTCTTCAGAAGGATCCAGTCTTTATAAGCAAGTACAAAGGCAGGCCGATACGTCTTACGTGTCCCTAACAGTCCTATGCAGTATCATACAAGGATGTGCATGGTTGGCTTCAGCGACAGCCCTCATGCGTAGCAGACCTACGAAGGGTTGGATGGTGATTCCGCCGCAGATTAAAGGTCTTCGGAAGCTGCTGCCATGGAATTTCCGCGCCTCATTGTTCTAGTCAAGGTGTGCCTCCACCTGGCCACGACGCCATCAGCTAAAGCGTATCCTGAGCGCGCACGGTTAAGGAAGACATGTGCGGCGCGGGGAAGCCTAGGAGGCACTAGATCCGGGTTGATAGGCACTGTTGAAATGGTATCCTGACAGCGACGCTGTTTGGGCATTGGCGTTCGCCATCGGGATCACAGCAGAAGTTCCGATTGCGGGAGCCGTGAAGCTGCGGGCAGAAATTCCGAGAAGCCTCGCTCCCCAGCTCATGGACCCCCTCACTACCGAGGGCTCTTGCTTGCCCGGGTGTTATGCGAACGGTCAGAGCAATGCCAGTGCACATTCGCAATGATGCACAGGAGCGTTTAATGTTATGAGCCAAAGAATACCATCCCACAGGAGAAAGAAACCCGCAATCAGAAAGTAAAAAAAACCACTGGCGGTAATACTAACTCAATGAGGAATTACTTTCTCAAAAGGAATCTTGAGTACTTTGGTCAACCAACTCCATGAACAGAAAATTGGTATATCAGGTGCAGAAAGTGTTCTCAGGCATGTGGAGGCTCTAAGCGCTACTCTCGGGTATGTGACAGCTCCTCGCAGCAGAAACCAGCATTTATAATGGTCAAATGGTTACTAGCGTAAGTTACATCTTTGTGAAGGAAAGTTAAATGCAGCCATACGGCTACAAAGGAAAGCTACACAGCTTTCTCAGAAACTTCCCAGTTGAAGAAAAATTCGTCCTGGTCCAGGATTCGAACCCGGGACCACTACTTTACCGGGACCACTGCTTCCTTTGTAGCCGTATGGCTGCATTTAGGTGGATGTCAAACTTTCCTTCACAGAAGCTTACTCCACCTTGGGGATTTCCCCTAAATCTGGTCGATTAAGTTACATCTTTGTAGGAAAACACACTGCGATGAAGTATGTGCACAGTAAATGGTGACTGGCAGATTATTAGTTTGCAAAGAAGTAAAAACTGACTGAAAAGAACCGCCTACGGCGTCTGCAGCAACGAGAGGTCTGCCAAAATGGGTGACAACACTGAAGCATAAAGTAAGATAATTTGCCGGGGAAGACACTTAGTGAAATTTTAAACTGAATGGAAATCAATCCCAGAAACTCGTGAGGGTGATGCCAGCATGCAACACAGATATTGTGTAGTGACATCTTACAGTAATCCACGAGTGGCTTGCACCTAAATAGTTAACATTGTGTGAAAATTGCCTAAGTGTCTTACATCTCTTAGTTATTCTTAATGTACTTGGCTGCTACAATCCCATAATATCGACGACCAGTAATAAAGGGTTTCTTAACAGTGACATAGAGGGGTGATTAACTTTGCCAAAGAATAATTCTGTGTCTGATCTTTCTCGAAGTGCTTATTTTCATAAGACGACGTGAAGACGTTGCGCGTAACTTTAATATCCCATCCTATTTTTCGCGTGACACCACCGCAACGGGGGGGGGGGGGGGGGGTCCTAATGTCAAGCCACATTCTTCGTTGCTCCAGTTTTAGTTCGACATATGGTGAAGGGAGATTGCTTTCCTTCACAGTTTCTCTTTCCCGCTTTCAAATCATCAACCCGTATGCTCCTGCACGTGCCACATCCACAGAGAAGTTATTTCGTTTCCTAGGGGTTTTTATAGTGGGAGTGCGCCCCGCAATTCTTTCCGGAGATTTTAACTGCGTAATTTATGGTATGCGCAATGTAGGCGGTACCATTCAGGTATGACCGATGTCGTGCACACGAGCACGGGGGTAACCTAGTGCAAGACTTTCACCTGAAGGATGTATGGCTGCCCAATTGCGGAAATAGTTTCTTCCCC